>JAUPFT010000022.1:8833200-8980218 GCA_036936625.1 Parnassius smintheus behrii | reverse complement strand
TACAGAATGATCATAAATTGACACCGCTTAATATGCATGATAAAACATTGCAAAAAAATGAGTTACTTACAGATAACAACACAAAAATTGACATATGGACCCAAAAGTCTCTACATGGAAGACATCGCCATGATTTGAACCAACCTACAGTAGACAAATTAGCGTCGAACGCATGGCTTCAACGTGGTGAGCTTTTCCCTGAGACTGAGGGTTTTATGTGCGCAATTTAGGACCAAATCATAGAGACACGCAATTTTCAAAAGCATATTATTAAAATAAAAAATTTACATACCGACACATGTAGACGTTGTTGTAATGCTTCAGAAACAATTCAACACATCACTGGTGCCTGTAAAGCGATTGTTCAGACGGACTATAAGTATCGGCATGATCAAGTAGCCAATATCATTCACCAAAAACTTGCCTTTAAGTATAAATTAACTGACCAGCCAACTCAAGTATACTATAAATATAAACCAGAAATAGTCCTTGAAAACACCACTCACAAAATGTATTTTGACAGAGCTATACTTACTGACAAAACAATACACTTTAATAGACCGGATATAACATTAATAGATAAAGCGAATAAATGTGCTCTTATTATTGACATTGCTATACCTAATTCACATAACTTACAGACAACAATTAATGAAAAAATTTCCAAGTACACTGAATTAAAACATGAAATTATTAGAATGTGGAATTTGCATAACGCCATTATAGTCCCTATAGTCCTCTCTACGACTGGTGTAATACCAAAAGCGCTTCATCAATCATTAAAAACTTTAGATTTACCAAAACTAACATATATTCAATTACAGAAAGCAGTTTTACTTAATACTTGTAGAATAGTTAGAAAATTTATCTCCACAGAAAACTACCCATAACCAAACAAGTTCATGGTATCCACTTGGCTTTGTCCCGTGGACCATTAATCCAGTTTTGTTAAAAACAAACTGAGAAAACGTAGAAAATATAAATAATAATAATAATAATGTCCTCCAGACCGAATTCTGGCCACGGCGGCCTGCCTCAACGGAGGCTAGCCATCGGCACAGGACAGGATTATAGTGCACATGCGCAAGCACAGGTGCGCTCTCAATTCCCTTACTCTCATAATCCGATGAGACGGTAAACCGACACGACTGGAGAGAGATCAGGCGCAGGACCAACGGCTTTACGTGCTTTCCGAGGCACGGGGGTGAGACACCGCCAACTTCCTGACTCCGGGCAACTACTGAGAATTTCTTGACGGAAAAACTCAATAGTTAATTTTTTGGCCCGACCCGGGATTTGAACCCAGGACCTCATGATCAGCAGTCGCACTACTACAACCACTAGACCAACGAGGCAGTCATATAAGAAAACTAGTAACGTAACAGAGCAATATAGTGCATTTCAACCGATGAAGAATCACGCTCTCACAGAATACAAGTAGAGAGCTGGAGACACTTTTCACTAGAACCGAGGCGTTCCATCTTAGTGCTCAGGGATGACAAAGCATCTGCATTATGTGTGCTGGTTTGTCACCATTATTCTTAAAAAACCCATGTTATAGAAGAAAGTATTCATAGTGTATGCTTTTTGAAACAAATGGACCAATAAAAATTATATTAAAATTTAATATGACCCAATCCGTTTTTTATTTTACTCCGTTCTTTTTCTCCAAAAGAATTTAACTATTTTAAAAATGGGAAATTGGATGAAAATGAACAAACGTTTCTAAATGTTGAACATATTGGAACAAACGCAAAATGTTATCCCAATTCAGTCGGTTAATGTGTTAGTGTGTCAAGCTTTACGGCAAAATATTTGGCTACAGTAACAACGTCTTGAACACGTGTTAAAGTTGCTCTGAACTCCGCGATGTAACTTTGTCTCATATAACTTTTCATATTAAGTAAAGACGCGGATTATAAATATGCTAGCGGGTAACTTAAGGTACTAAAATCTGGAATGACGCATTTACGAATAGGCTTATATCCAGAAGGGGACGCGAGAAGTTTAATAAACTTCACAAGGCTGAATGATAAGGAACATTTCAACAATATATTATGTATATAGGATAGGATATACGTAGTATGGATACTTCATTCGATACAAGTAGCAAAAAAGTATCGATACTTGTGTGAAACCGTTTTGTCTTGAATATCAACATCGACCGATCGGCCGTGCAGCGACAATACTACGGCAACAACGATAAAGCGCAATGACTGGAATATTAGACATTGTGAGCAAGAATCACGCTCGAGCTACATTAGGCCGACATTAGCCACGGACACCGATGTGGACGCGTCGTAATCCATATAATACAATATATTGCGGAAGCACGTCTGCGTATGTGTGTTCGCGTGCGTGTGTATATGCGTTTGCGTGTCGTGTGCATGTGCGTGTGCTTAAGCGTGTGCTTGTGTGTATGCTTGTGTGTGTGCTTATGTGTGTGCTACTAGGGTGTGAAATGAAGGGAAAAGTGGTAAAATTTATAATTTTGTACAACCGACATCGTTATAAATAAAATTAGAACATCATCAGTGTAGTCGAAATCAATTAAATACGCATTATAACCTTAAAAATCACTAGTCACAACTTCATTAAATTTATATGGGACCGCATGAAAAACACCAGCTTTCAAATAAAAAAGAATCATTAAAATTAGTTTACCTAGAAAAAAGTTCTGAGGTTAACACGCGTAAATAAAATAAAATAATACAGTCGAATTGAGAACCTCCTCCTTTTTTTAAGTCGGTTGAAATTTGCGATGAAATGAAACGTTAAAAAAAACACGCCTTCAATCATTCATTCGATTAGACTATTGCAGCGACTTCAGTAGATATTATATAATGTGAAAATTATCTTAGCCTTAGTTCTTTGAAGTAGGTTTTAATTTCTAATTAAAAGTTCAATTTTTGTTTTTATTCCTCAGAAGTGATCAAAAGCAACATTAAATCTCCTCACAATCGTTGTCTAAATCGTACATTTTTATTAATCTAACCCGATTGAGCAGTCATTAAAAAAATATGTATTTTCGGTTTTGTTTATGATTAATTATTTTCAAAGTAAAAAGATCATATTCGTCACAGTCTATTCATTTTAATGCATATATGTCTTAGCAGCATGAGTAAATATTTCAAAGCGTACAATATAACTGAAGCAAACAGAATACTAAATTAACCAAGGGAGATTATATACTTTGCGAGAAAAAGAGATCTTTTATATTATACTTATTTATAACCAGCAAACGTAATTTAGGGTGGACGACTAGTACATTAAATGAAAACCTCGTAAACTATACGGGAAGTCGACGGTGCAAGCGGTTAAGCACCGTACCTTGTGGGAGTCCTTGGGGAGAATTTATATTAAGAAGTTACTAATAACTTCCCTATCACCTTCAAATGACGTTTAACATTTGGGTTCTGTACAAAACTACCGGATCCTATTAATAAGCCAACGATGTCCGCCCGTCCTGCGCGTAAATATATATTTTGAACCGTTGTAAGGTAGCTGTTGACGCTCGTGTATGCTTGCGGAGCGGGTTCGCTGGTGGGATGATAACTGGAGAGAGTGCAGTGTTTGCTAGGTGTTAAATAATAACGCTTTTTTTGGATTTTCTTACTTATTTTTAAAACTTCAGAGGTCTCCGCGAGTAGGGTTGTCAGATCTTAAAACCGAAAAACCGAATAGACCAGTGAGCTTAGCCGAACTTTTTGGTAAAAAGGCCGCATACCCTTATTTTTTTGTCTAAGACATTTTTTTAAAGTAAAACAGTGCTTTTCATCATTTACCGTAAAATCTTTTTAAGTTCTAACGAAATAACAACAATTGAATAAATCAGTCTTCTTTATTATTAATTATTCAATATTCATTACAAAATTAATTTCAATAATTGCAATATTATGTATGTATATGAAAAATGTAAAGAAATTGTCAAATTTAGAAAGCCTAACATTAGCCGGACACCGTCTGATTTGGCCGTACACGCAACCAACGCCTGACTGTGTCCGGCTTTAATCGGAGTCCGGACATCTGGCAACGCTATCCGCAAGTATGCCTGACAACGGAAAGGCTTTTTTACAGAAGAGGTGGCAAACGAGCATGCGGCTCCCCTGATGTTAAGTGACTACCGCCGCCCATGATCAATCGCAACACCAGGGGAATTACAGGTGCGTTGCCGTTACCGGCCTTTTAGAAAGGAGTAAGCTCTTTTCTTGAAGATTCCCAGGTCCCGCCTTTTTAGGCAGCTTTTACTAATTATTTCAATTTTGCACACGGCACTAATCTTTTTAACTCAACCAATCGGAGTGCAGATAATTTGCACACAGCACTAAAACGCTTTTGTATGAGAAACCTACATCTGCTATTTTTCAGTGATCAAACACTTACAATACTTTTATAATATTTCTTAGCATTGCGATAGTATTAATAATGTTATCAAAAACCTTAATTAACATCTTGAAAAATTACAAAATACAAAAAAGGTCCTCTTACGGTAAAGATTTTAGCTTATGTTATACTTAAATACAAATTTGCGCCCTCCTTTCTGCCAAGGAGGGTCGCGCCCGTTTACGGCTTAAAGATCTCTCGTCAGATCTTAAAGGCAATCCCAAAAAGGTGGAGTTTAGTGGGTAAAAGTCTTCACATAACCACGCAGCCGGCTGCGTGGTATGCTACGAGCATTCTCCAACTCCCTCCCCCGTTTCCGGAGGGTTGCCCTTATTTGCTTCGAGCGCATAAAAAAATTAAATAAAAGTCGCGACAGGACCGCATAACAATTTATTATTTATAATCAATTCTTATCTAAAAAAAAAATATCACAGAGAACAATAAACTGAATAGGATTATTCGTATTATAAGATCAGTCACCATCGCTAATGGTAGCTGATGGAAATTTTCACAGCATAATCAATTTACTGAATAGTTCATTAAGTTTCAAAAAATAAAATTTAGGGGTTCCTTATACTTAAAAACGTCATTTCAAAGATTTTTTCGTAATATCACAAAAACTGAGATACACATGTACCTAATATGCAAACTTAAGGTGATTGTAGTCCAAAATTTAAAGAAAACAAAAAATAACAAAATTTGGTCAAGTGCGATTAATAAGTAGTACCCGGTTGACCGAGCTTTGCTCGGTATTTTTCGCTCGATTTTTTTAATTCGTGTGTTTTGGAAATTATATTTAGATACAAATTACATACTGATGAATTATAAATAATATTTTTTGATCTTAGCGACATAACAGAAAAAACTGAACTGGTTATTTGAATAAAAAATCATGAGTGCAATTATTTTTATTTAAATTTTCGTGTTTTTAAAAAATACTAAAAAAAGGGCTCGAAAAAAATATATTTTCTCAAAAAAGAAAGAAACTTAAAAAAAAAAAAAAAAAAAAAAGTCGGTCGGTCGGTCTGGGCTCGAACCGGGGTTTTACGATTTTGTGACCGCCCATTATACCAATAAGCTATTTATAATCATTACCAAACTGTCAAAATTTACCTTCTTATTCTAACTATATTGTAGCAGTTTTTAATTACCTAAAAACAAGGACAAAAAGACATTTTCTAAAAATAAATCTTAGCTAGATCGATTTATTATCCCCAAAACTCCCTGGACACTAAATTTTATGAAAATCGTTGGAGCCGTTTCCGAGATCCCGATTATATATATATATATATACATATATACAAGAATTGCTCGTTTAATAGTATAGGATAGGATTAAATTAAAGAATAGTTTAACCAATAATTTATAAATTCACTCATCACATCGTATCAAAATATGCCTATACACATAGATAGCCTTTACCCATAGAAGATTACTGGGCACTACAATTTCTCATTATTTTGATTTGTTATCGGGAAGATGCTGCTGCCCACGTCCCACTTCATTTTCCTCCATACGACACCCACGGGTCCATAGAGGGTAGTGGATTGTCTGACGTCGCAAGTGCACGGCACGCAGATTACAACATTAATCTCCTATAAAGCAATGCAGCTGTGTTGTCACGTCTGAGGTTTAAGACTGAATTCCTCGATATAAGTGTTTTATCATCAAATTATTTATTCCAGTTGCGTTTAGATTAATACTATTTTGAGTTTAAATAATGTTTATAGAATATTTTGCCGATTTCCAAAATCAATTTAAAACAACAAATCAACGTTCAACTCACGTACGAATTACAAATACCTATCGTTTTTCCAACTGGAATTCAAAATGAACCAACAGGATCCAAGCTAGCTCACATAATCTGTACATATTTCAAATTGAAAACCACTTACGTATTCCGTTTCAGATTTTCGTAGGTCAAATTTTGTTTATTTGTGTATGCAATTAATACGTTATTGTAATCTAATAAAATCTTTTTTTGCAAGCATTTCGGAATTATAACGGCTTATTTCTTGGTAAATTTTTACCGTAATATTACCGATTTGCCTTTGCGTTAATTATATTTATAGGGAAAGAATATTATATATAGCTGATTAGTTAGTAGATAATAATGCTAATAAATGTTAGTAGATAGTAAATAAATAAAACACATATATTTTTTACTTGATAATATGTTTCGGATGTCCTTTAGTCTGTGTTTAACGGCCTTAAGACTAAGCTCTCTTACCGAAATCTTTTAAAGCACTTTCCCTTGGATCATGAAATTCCCCAAGGTATTGATGAAATCTATAAATTATTTATTACTTTGAGGAATATCAACCAAAGGCAATGTACTTTTGGGCAATATTTTTCCTATTTTTATGCCGTAAACATCTACATCGATTCTTAAACAAGAATCAAATAGGGTATCAAGTCTGCAATTTTGGATTTTCCAATTTTTATAATATTGTACTTTGTTATGTTGCAGACCTTAGTACCAGAGCTCCGAAAAGGCTTCAGTACCATAGACCACATACATACCCTGCGCCAGATTGTACAGAAGACTGAAGAGTACAATCTGCCACTTTGCCTGGCGTATGTGGACTATGAGAAAGCCTTTGATTCCGTCGAAATTTGGGCGGTGCTACAGTCCCTTCAGCAGTGCCAAGTTGACTGTCGGTATATCGAAGTGCTGAAGTGTTTGTACAGTAAGTCCAACTTCGACCGAGAGGTCAATCGACGGATTCAACTCGGCTGGGCAGCGTTCGGGAAATTACGACATATGTTCTCGTCAGGTATACCTCAATCTCTAAAAACTAGATTGTACAACCAGTGCGTGTTGCCAGTGGTGACTTACGGATCTGAGACGTGGTCCTTCACTGCTGGCCGTATGAGGACGCTCAAGGTCGCTCAGCGAGCTATGGAGAGGGCTATGCTCGGAGTTTCTCTGCGTGATAGACTCAGATATGAGGATATCCGCAGTAAAACGAGAGTGACCGACATAGCTCAATGGATTAGTAAGCTGAATTGGCGATGGGCCGGCCATATAGCTCGAAGAACCGATAACCGATGAGGAAGAAAGGTTCTCGAGTGGCAGCCTCGTACCGGTAGGCGTAGTGTAGGGCGACCCCCCACTAGATGGAGTGACGACCTGGTAAGATATGCAGGAAGTCGATGGATGCAGGTGGCTCAGTACCGTGCTTTGTGGCATTACTTGGGGGAGGCCTATAATAATAATAATAATAATAATAAACTTTATTAGCATAATAAATTCCTTTCCTTTACAATAAGCTTTTTTTTTTTTACAATATGTTTAAAATAAAATAAGCTATGCACAGAGTTGCTTACTTCGGTTACTGCCGGCTGTACTAGGCCGAGCCTGTATCACAGACGGCAGTTCCTTCCTCCATGACACAAAATATATTTTATCACTAAATTTAACTTATATTCACTAAAGACAAAACACAATAACGTTATTGTTATTGGGCCACCAAAAGTTAGTTTTATACTAAAGTTAACATTGATATTCCATTATTATTATTTTTTTTGTAAGTACCGCCATAAAAGTTAACATTTTTAGGAAAGGTAAGGTTAGACCATATGTTCAGCAGTGGACTTGTGAAGGGCTGTAATGATGATGATGATGATGTGGCAGACCATGCTGCAACTATCATATTTAGTCACTTCATTTAGCACCTTCACAAAATGAGTTCCATCAAGTATACAAATATTCACAGAAAAGTCTTAACTACAGATCTCGAATGTCAGGGCTTTTTTTTAAATATTATTGCCATTCAGACTACTACTTTTTCTTAAATTTTATATACATAACTTTCAACACATAAAACAACCTAAATATCATATTTCAATTAAATCAAACGTGCAGGTACAACGACGAGATGTGCCCGCTGCTATAGTTTTCCGCATCAACGGTTCAGTAGAGCACATAGCACAGATGCTGTAACTGTAGGGTTTCCAATATTTTAGTTATACCTATCTTCTTATTTTTGTGAATAAATTTAACGCATTTTTCTAACGTAGCTCTGACTACAAAATAACGTGTTAACTAATAGTTCGTAACTGTACACTAAATTTATTTTGTAGTTTGATTCGCATCACATATTTCTTTAATACACATTATTTTATAAAATAATGTTGTAGGCTATGGGTAGGCTATGTGATATGTGATGCAGGAACAATGACAACATCCATATAACTGTACCTTTCCACCGATTTCACTCACGGCGACAACCTCAAAATTGTAGGAGGCATAAAAACTACTTAGATATAGGCTGCCGAAATCACTCACAGAATGTACACGCTAACGCTTGAATCTGCAAGAGGATTGAATGCAGTGTTATACACATGGGTTCGCTCGGAAAATATGGAGCCCCAAAATTGATCACTTTATAATTTTACAAAAATACAATATAAATAACTATCATTTGTATTATCATCCACACTGCTGGTACCTGTACTATAACCAGAAGACGGTCAGTCAGTACTAATACAATACAGTCAATTCATTTATTTATTGCTAACAGCTCATCAAAACTTCACATAAGCCTGTTCCATGGACAATCGTCTCATATCTGACATAGTTAAAGGTAGATCAGGAAGATACTGCTGCCCACATCCAGTTCTAATGTCAAGCCGTCTCCTTCTACGACTCCTACAGGATAATATGAGATAGAGGATTCTCTTGCACTGCCACTACACGGCTCTGATATAAGTAGTATTTTTTATTTAAACAAAATGAGTGATTGGTAGAAATATTAGCAATAAAAATAATGTCTTAGAAGATCTACGGTTCTTTTTTTATTTATTGAAACAATATCTACAGCTTGTACATTTACCAATATATATATAAACAAGTTTTAAACATATTATGCAATATAGAAACCTTTACAGATTTACATTTTTTTTTGCAAAACATTTAAATATATTTTTTTTCGTCTTCAGCAATATTAATACATAATTTACAGTGTTTGTCGTAAGACACCTTTATCTGCGTCATATTGTAAGTACTGTATATTTGTGTGTGTGTGTGTGTGTGTGTGTGTGTGTGTGTGTGTGTGTGCGCGTGTGTGTGTGTGTGCATGTTGTGTGTGCGTGTGTATGATTGACAGGTGAAAACGTGTGTTAGTTTGTGGTATAATAATAAAATGTGTATGTGTCGCAACTTCAACCTATCTTAAAGTTAATAAACAATGCAATCTGCTAAATCCTTTGAGACAGCTTTTTTGAATTTGGTCTTGGACAAACAAAAAGGGTCAATGCTAGAAAAGTATTTATTATATGTTCTTAGTACTCCATTTGTAACAGAGGTTTTTGCATAGTTTGTGTAAGCTGGTGGTATATAAAATAATTCCGTAACTCTTTCTTGGGGGTACGAAAACTCATAATCTGTTGAGTCAATTTTGGACAGTCTAGAGCGCCAGTACAAACCTCATATAGCAGCATCATATCAGTTACACATCTACGATCTTGTAATGTTAATAAGTTATGATGCAGACAAGATCTATGGTATTCTTCGCTCCTGTCTGCCCCGGCAATTGAGGTACCGCAGGAATCTACTCTGTATACCTTCTATGGCAGCTACATATTTTTTGTATTGAGGATTCCAACTAATAGAGCAATATTCCAACACGCTGCGGACATATGAAAAATAAATTGCTTTAATGCAACTTAAATCATTGAAAGGTTTGGTGACAGATAAAGAGTTCTGTAGGCTTTCATGGTTATTAATCTAATGTGTTCTGAAAAGGTTAGTTTGCTATCTAAAGTTACTCCCAAGTCTTTAACGCTGTTTGCTTTTGTTATTGGATGACTGTCAATATGATAAGAATACTCTATAGGTTTTATTTTACGGGTAAACGTGATTGATATACATTTTTCAATATTAGCTGTTATGCGATTATTTTTATAGTATAGAGAAAGTATATTTAAGTCGTCTTGAAGGAGCTGACAGTCCCTTTCTGAGTTTATATTCATATATATTTTCTTGTCGTCTGCATATAGAAGAAAATTAGCGTGTTGTAAACATGTTCCTATATCATGCAGGTAGGCTATATACAGGAGAGTACCAAGCAGAGATCCCTGTGGAACACCCGAAGGGACGTTTGTGTAATCAGAATCTGAAACCACCTATAATTACAGCTTGGCTGCGGTTAAAAATATAAGCTTGGAACCATCTTAACAAATCACCACAAATCCCAAGCGCTTGTAGTTTTTGGAGCAGGATGACATGATCCACACGGTCGAATGCTTTTTCGAAGTCCGTATAGATCACATCAACTTGCAAACCTCCGTCCATCCCACGTAGGACGTCATTCATAAATAGACATAGTTATAGACATTAATTATCATAACATGATTTTTTTTAAATTATTCGTAATAACCGTAGCGACCCTAATCTCATTTCTGAGGGACGTTTTGTTGCAGAGAATTCCCAACGCGCTGCTATTGTATGTTTTGGCGGATTTAAGATGTTTTCAATATTCTTTAATTTCTTGGGATCCCATGTGGGATTCTTAAAAACGTTTGCCGTTACTACTTAGAACATCGTAATATCTGTCCGTACGCTTTTACGTACTGTTAGGAGGGCCGCTCTGAAGGTGTTTTTAAAAAAAAACTTTTACACCCAATCCCAGAAGTTCTTTTGGTTTATTTCCCCAATATTAAATTAATACAAGAAATGTACAAAAAAACCGCGAACGGCGTGTGCGATATGCACTTAATATGGGTTGGAACTGCACTGCCTCGATTACCTCAAACTCTAGGCTTTTATAGTAAATATAATAATCGAGTCAGCGCTTTTATCTAACTAGGGTTGGACATAACATCTCCCCCCTTTTGACGGAGCTTATCCTTCTTTTTAATAAGGGATGAGCAGAGTCTTTCAAACAATACAGTGAGAAAAAAAATGATTTGAATACAAAAATAATTAAAAATAGTAAAATAGAATTGTTTCAATTATTTGTTATTATTATAAAATCAAATTGAATTGATACAAAAGCATAGTAAAATTAAACTATTCTTAAACAATATCTTCACAAAATTATAAGAAATTATTTATTAACATTATGAACTAGTAATATAGTATTTTTTATAAGATTCAGTGAATAATGAAATAGTAGAAGATTCAGTGTATTAATGCTAAGATTTAATTTTTATTTCAAATACAAACATTTAGTAATATTAATATTTAAGACACCGTGTATAAAACAAAATATAAACTTATATTCTAATGTAACATGAAGCCTTATGAAATAAGTATAGTAAAGTAATATAGTTTTTAGTTATTACATAAGTTTCGATTTGATAAGTGAAATTTTACCAAATGTTCTTTTCATTTGGTTTTTCACTGGCATATTGGGTAAGGATATAGAATCTTTTCTATCATCGTCTGATGATGAAACTTCAGTTAACTCAATAGAATTACTAACCTTTGATTCGTGTTTAACAATCCGTCGTGTATTGCACTGATTAAATATTTGTATGCAACGGCAAGAATCATTATTTCTCTTAATAGAGCAACAAAATATTTTATAGGAAATATATAAAATTATGCAAATAATCAAAAAGTATGTAAATGATGAATAGTATTTACCATATTTTATTATGTGAGATTGTTCTTGAACTCTATTGATCTCATTTTCTAAGTTATTTAAGGAATGGTAAGAATATTTCAGAGTTTCCATGTCTAGGCTAGTTAAAGATACAGTATATAAGTATGGAATTGATTTATTTAAAATTTCTTTATTACAACAATCGTCTTCTGTAATATTAAAGTTTAAATTCATTTTATTTTCGATTTTAATAGATTTAGTTGTAGATGGCATTAATTGAATTGTCTTAGAGAAACCAATACAGCTTTCGTTTAAACTTAGGATACCTGTTCCTAAAATAGTGAAATCTTGTATTATATTATTACATTTTATAGTTAATTTACATTTCTCAGACTGTACATAGATAAACTTATTATTATTTATTTTATACCATACATCAATTTGTCCATATAAAAGTTTGGAGTTACATTGAGGTGGTAAAGATAACGTTACTTCGGTTAACAATTTTGTTTCACAACATGGATTCTTTATTGTAGAAAATATAGAAATTAAAGGACATATAGAATAATCATTATTAATAATATTACAATCGTTTAAATTATCTAGCAAACTATAACTAAGTCTATCTTCTGTTATTCCAAGATAAGGCTTGGTAGGTTGGATTAGAGCGAAAGAGTTAGGATTATCCTATCCTATACTATTAAACGAGCAATTCTTGTATATATGTATATATATATATATATATAATCGGGATCTCGGAAACGGCTCCAACGATTTTCATAAAATTTAGTGTCCAGGGAGTTTCGGGGATAATAAATCGATCTAGCTAAGATTTATTTTTAGAAAATGTCTTTTTGTCCGTGTTTTTAGGCAATTAAAAACTGCTACAATATAGTTAGAATAAGAAGGTAAATTTTGACAGTTTGGTAATGATTATAAATAGCTTATTGGTATAATGGGCGGTCACAAAATCGTAAAACCCCGGTTCGAGCCCAGACCGACCGACCGACTTTTTTATTTTTTTTTTCAAGTTTCTTTCTTTTTTGAGAAAATATATTTTTTTCGAGCCCTTTTTTTAGTATTTTTTAAAACACGAAAATTTAAATAAAAATAATTGCACTCATGATTTTTTATTCAAATAACCAGTTCAGTTTTTTCTGTTATGTCGCTAAGATCAAAAAATATTATTTATAATTCATCAGTATGTAATTTGTATCTAAATATAATTTCCAAAACACACGAATTAAAAAAATCGAGCGAAAAATACCGAGCAAAGCTCGGTCAACCGGGTACTTAGGATTATGAGGGGTTGGTAAAGGTATGCATTTGTATAAGGTGAACTTTAAAGAAGAAATCAGTGGTATGCGTAATATGAAAATTATTCTTCTATTATAATAAAAAGATGTGAGTTTTGAAATATCTATCAAAGTGTGTATATTTTCAATCGTTAATGGTACTGGAAACTCTAATCGCTTATTTATATAATTACTCTGTTTTAAAAGCTGGCGAAATAAGTTCGTAGGAGCTATTACACTAGGATGTAGAATGTTTGCTTTAGAAAATAAGATAGAGTTTAGTACATTATCCAAGAAATTAGAAATAGTGGCTAAAGAGCTTTCTATTATATTAAGTAAAGCATATATTTTAGAAATATGTGATAATTGATTATTATTTCTGACAATTTGGGATAATACAATATTTAAAGAATTTATTTGAGAATTTAATTTATTTTCATTCATATTTAATTTATATATCGTTGAGTTAAATACATTAATAGAAGATTTAATTATGTGAATATTATCCTTCATTAATTTTAAAAGTTCGGATTCGCTATTTTGACAAGCGCTAATGGCTGCGTCGTATTTTCGTGCATCATCAGCATCTAAAGTTCCAAAAAAGAATTTCAAAATTTCTCCACCGAATTCTAAAGCTCGTTTATGCCTTGTTTGTTCCTCGGTAGGGACTATATGCGAAAGAGATTCGAATTTAGCAAAATTAGAATTTAATAATACTTCAATAGGACTTATGATATCATTACATTCAACGAAACCATGGAGTTGGAAGTTTTCGCAGAGCGTTGCAGTTTTAATTATAAGCGAATGTATATTCTCTAGATGTGGCTTAACTGATACTACGTCTATATGAGTTACAACATTCCAAAAATCATTATAAAAATTAATTGTAGTTATTTGATCAAAATAAATACCTGGACTATTATAAATAGGTAGAATTTGAGTTTCAGCGTTGAATTGGTGGCTTATGGCCCTGAAATAGAGTGAAATTAAGGATGAGCTGGTTTAATTTCATTAACATGGTATTTCATGTGCTTACGACCTATGAGAAGGGTTACGTTATGTTTGCCATTTAATTTAATAATTTTATAAGGACCTTTCCAGATAGGAGATAAGGCTTTGCGAAGTCTGTGGTGGCATTTTAAGTAAACCATATCACCTGTTTTGTAGGATATGTCTGTACTATTTTTGTCATAATAATTTTTCGATGTTTCTTTATTTTTAATTATGTGTTCTAATGCTTTTTGTCGACTAAAGTTCATGCGGTATTGTAATGCGCGGATATATTCATGATAAGTAGTGTCATTGCTCGTATTATATAAAGAATTTGGTATTGTGGGTTTATGCCCATATAGCAATTCATAGGGTGTATATGTAGTAGTGGTATGAGGGGTAGTGTTGTAAGAGAATACTGCGGTTGCTAAGTAACAATGCCAATCATTCTGATTTTCATTAACGAAAGATTTCAGGTATTCCTTGAGTGTAGCATGACTACGTTCTAAGGCACCATTTGTTTGGGGATGATAGGGGGTAGCATATAAGGGTTTTATTCTAAATATTTGAGTTACCTGTTTAAATAATTCCGATGTGAAACATGTGCCGAGATCCGTTAATATTGTTTTAGGAATTCCAAATAATGAGATAAAATGAACTAGTGTACGAGCTACTTCATCACTGCTGGAAGTTATCATTGGGTATACACATAAAAACTTGGTTAGGTCATCTTGTAGAGTTAATATAAATTTAAAGTTTTGCAAGCCGGCTTCGGGTAGCGGACCGACTATATCTAAAGCTAATCTTTCGAATGGTTTTGTACTTGTGGAGGTTATCACCATTGGAGCCTTATTACATGATCTCAGTGGTTTATTTACTTGACACAATTTACAATTTTTTACGTAATTTTCTATATCAGAACGCATGTTTTTCCAAAAATATAGATCCTTTAAACGATTTAACATTCTTTTAATTCCGGGGTGACCAGCAATTGTTGAGTCGTGATTTTCTTTGAGAATTTGTGGAACTTCGGCAGGAGTAGGGTAAATAATTTGATTTCGGTATATATGAATTTTAATGTTAGTATTATGAAATATGTAAGCAATTATGTTGTATATTTTCATATAGGATAGTTTAGAGAACGGGTCAGCAAAATCGGAAATGGCTAAGTCAGTGATTTGACTATTTTCTGTTAATATATTATCGCGTAGTTGCATTAGTAAATTGTATATATTTCGGTATGTTAACTCTTCGAAATGGTGAATTTTCGTATATAAGAAATAGTATATTTTATCATTTTGCTTAACGCAAGAGATAGTGTACGGTTCTCGTTCTGAGTTTATTATACCTTCAGGATTTTGTAGCTGAGATAGAATATTTTTACAATATGGAATAGATTCATCAAAGTCGAGAGATACGGGGCAAACAATATTATTTAATTTAGAGAGGTGTAACGCTTCTTGATGTTCTTCGATTACAGTATTTGTAGAAATGGATCTAGTAAATTGTTTTTTAAAATAAGATTCGTATTTGAGTTTGTTAAGGACTACATTTGAATTTAAGGCGTGAATGGGTATGCGTGAAAGAGCATCGGCGTTTGAACTTTGTTTTCCTTGCTTATAAAAAATTTCATAGTCATATTCCTCTAACTTGAGGCGCCAACGAATTAATCTACTTCCTGGATCCTTGACATTAAAAGCCAGACTAAAGGTCTGTGATCAGTGACTATTTTAAACTTGTTACCATAAATATAGGGTCGGAATGTTTTTACGGCGAAGAGTATAGCTAAACATTCTTTTTCTGTTGTTGAGTAATTGCCTTCCTGTTTATTTAATGTTCTTGAGGCATATGCGATCGGTTTGTCTTTTCCGATAGGGCCTTGCGATAATACTGCGCCGACAGCATAATTACTGGCGTCTGTGGTGACAATGAATGGTTGAGAAAAATCGGGGTATTGAAGTAACGGGGCTGAAGTTAGTTTTTCCTTTAACAAATTAAAAGCTTGGGTTTGTTCTTGTGTCCAATTAAAATTAACATTTTTTCTTAACAATGACGTAAGGGCTTTTGTAATTTTTGAGAAGTTATCTATAAATCGGCGGTAGTAACCTACTAGACCTAGAAATGATTTAATTTCCTTGGGATTTTTGGGAATAGGGTAGTCGGATACTGCCTTCACCTTGTCAGGGTTAGGTGTGACACCTTTGTCGGTTATTACATGACCTAAATAAGTGACTTCGTGTCGAAGGAATTCGCATTTGTCTGGTTGTAGCTTTAAATTGAAGTCTCGAAACCTATCAAAAACAAGACGTTTTCCATATGACTTTGAAGATCGTGGCTGTAAATGATGCAGTCATCTAGGTAGACGAAACAGTGGAGACCTTGGAGACCAGAAAGGACGGTATTCATGAGACGTTGGAACGAATTTGCAGCACTTTTTAATCCAAAAGGCATGCGAGTGAATTCAAAATGACCGGAAATGCCATTTATATTGGTTACAGTAAAACCAGTCTTTTCAGCATCCATAGGATTGAGAGGAATTTGATGGAAGCCGGAAACTAAATCGAGTGTCGAAAAATATTTGGAATGCCCTAATTGATCTAATATATCGCTAATTAAAGGAATGGGGTAAACTTCGTTTATGGTCGCATCATTAAGTCGCCTGTAATCTATAACAATGCGCCATTTCTTTTTGCCCGATGCGTCCATTTTCTTAGGCACGACCCATACTGGGGCGCTCCACGGAGGTATTGACGGCTTAATTATATTTTGTTTTAACATCTTTTTTAATTGTGCGTCTACTTCCTCTTTATGACATTCGGGAAAACGATATGACTTAACATGAATAGGAGGGGTGTTTCCTGTGTTGATTGAGTGTTGGATCGCGTTTGTACATGTGAGGTCATCTCCTTCAAGATAAAATATGTCTGAGTATTGTGAGCAACAATCTAATAAGAGTTTTTTCTCCTCTGAGTTTAAATGAGAATGACGAATTTGTTCGCAGACGCGTTGGACACGATTAGAATAAGTTGTAGAAATAGTATTTATATTATTACAAGATTTAAAAGATTTGGAATATTCTTTAAAGTCAATTGGTATTAAGTTAACTTTGAAATTTTTTATTTTAATTTGCGATTCAGTTGTGTTTAAAACCGAAACATTAACTCTTTTATTCGCTTTTAAAGTTACTAGGCAGTTCGCTAAATAAACACCATTACAAACGGTTTGATCTAGTATGAGTGCATCCTTAAGGTGACGCAACTCGGACGGGTCATTTGACACGGAGCATTCGATAACAGTTTCGCTACGCGCTGGTATAATGTATGTACGTTCCGAAAAGTGGATAGGCACAGATATAGAATTTTTGAAACAAAGTGAATAAGTATGATAATCAATGTTTACTTTAAAATAACCGAGAAAGTCACTTCCTAATATTCCGTCATAATCAATATTAATATCGTCGGATGTGACATGAAATTTATATTTTATGGAAAAATTATCTAAAATAAAATCTAACAGTAATGTTCCTAATGTTTCGTTGCAAGATTGAGTGCTGTTTATACCCTTGAGTTTTACGATTTCATCAGAAAGCTTAAAGTTTCCATTTAAACTCGATTTTTTTTATAATAGAGACACTTGCGCCTGTGTCGAGTAACAATCGTAGGGGTTGAACCGAAAAATTCGACCTAAAATAAACATGAGGTAGTGATGTTTTCTTGTTCGATGTGTTCATGCTATATGTTGGTATTTCACCTTTATTATTAATTGAATTATCAGTGGGATTAGCATGACTCGAAATTCCTTTTTGAGATGTATATTTTGGATAAGAGATAGTATCATTATGAGAGACAGAATTAGTATAAGAATTAGTGCAAGAATTAGCATTAAAATTATTTCTAAGACTCTGATGTTGATTCAGAGGTGTCCTGGGATAATTTTCCCGAGGTAATAAATAATTGGTACTATGACTTTGACTTTGTGTCAAAGATGGACTCGGATGCTGTTCCCGAGGTGTAGAATTAGAATAAGAAATAGTATTTTTTAAATTACATGATTTAGTAGGACTCGGCGGCATTTGACGTCGCTGAGATGTATTGTAAGAATATTTTGTACGATAATTATAACTAAATTCGTTATCATTATATATAGGCTTAGTATAAGATTTAGTATAAGAATTAGTAGAATAGTAATAATTATTTGTGCCTTTAAATGCTTTCGATTTCGGTAGGCACTTTTCCGAAATCAGATTTAGTTTAAATCTTCGTTACTAATATCGGCATTAGAGGTAGAAGGTTGTGCGTCACATAAATGCATATTATTTCTATTAGGTGCATGCGCACTGGGACTTGGTAACGTATTCGTCAGGCTATTGTTATATTGTCGCTTTCGACATTCGTTTATCATATGTCCCGGACTTTTACAATAACTGCATATTTTAATAGGATTTTTGCTTGAAATATTATGAAAATTAGAATGAGGGTTATTATTTTGTGGATTAACGTAATAAGCTCGATGAGATTGTTTTTTCTTATGATTATAGCAGTTAGAAGAATCATGACCAAATTTTTGACATATAGGACACTGTTTATAAGATTTGGAAGATATTTTGCTCAGAATAAATAGTTTTTCTTCTTCTATGGCATGCGTAATTGCCTCGCTTAAATTTTTCGGGTTTCGACATCTAACAATATATCCGTAATTAGAATTTAGACCTAATATAAATGTGTTGAGGGCTAAATCCTCCATAGCGGCAATTCTTCCTATTAGCTCGGACTTATTCTCGCAACTGTAATGTATGTCGGATTGTAATCGCGTTAAACAAGATTCGATTCTAAGTGAATATTGCATTACTGTTTCCGAATTTCCTTGCCTACAATTTTGGAGTTCAATTAAAAGGTGTGTGGAGTGCTTCTTCTCGCCAAAGGTAGTTTTTAGAAATAGTTTTAATTCATCCCAATTAATAAACGTTTTTAGAGAGCACGCGATTTGAGCTTTTCCTTCTAACTGGGATATGATATAACGATATAAAACTACTTGCTGTTCCGAGTTCGCGAGTGCTATGGCGTTATCACAATTTGTGAGAAAAGCCGGAAGTGATTCTCTATCACCATTGTAAGGTTTGATGAATTTTACAAGGACGGATAAGGGAATTTTGTCGGACATTTCTATTTCTTCTGGTTTGTCCTTTAAAGTTTTAACCTTATGCATATGGAATTAGAAAGATTTAGGAGTTAGTAAATACAAAATTGGTAAAATGAGAATATTATTGTACACGACAAATGACAAAAGAATGTAAGGAAATAGAAGAGAAATAGTATAAATTTATAGCTAAATTAAAGTTACCTAACTTACAATATCACGATCACTACGGTGTACATTGGTTGCTATGCCGGTGTCGTGTTGCGATGACGTGCAGCGGAGTCGCGTTGCCGTGAGACCCAGGGAGTCGTTTGACGGCGGCGTCCACGTGGTTGTGCGATGGGAGTGCAGCAGCTCAGGGCAGGCTTACACGCTGGTGGTGTAGACTAACAGCCTTGATGAACTTCGGGTTGACGATGGTGTCCCAAGCTCGTGGGGTTGAGATCTCGTTGGTGCTTTGATGATGCAGGCTCACACTCGTGGGGTGGAGACTTACTGTCGATCTTTCACTTCAGAGTTTCCCAGGATTCGGATGCCACGCTACTGATGTACCGGTAGACCTTGCGACATCCCACTTCTGACACCAAATTTGTTAGGAGGGCCGCTCTGAAGGTGTTTTTTAAAAAAAACTTTTACACCCAATCCCAGAAGTTCTTTTGGTTTATTTCCCCAATATTAAATTAATACAAGAAATGTACAAAAAAACCGCGAACGGCGTGTGCGATATGCACTTAATATGGGTTGGAACTGCACTGCCTCGATTACCTCAAACTCTAGGCTTTTATAGTAAATATAATAATCGAGTCAGCGCTTTTATCTAACTAGGGTTGGACATAACAGTACGAGTTAGATCCTTTCCAGAACTATTGAAATTCTATCCGTCGCAATAAGTAGAAGGTAATGGGAACCCTTCAATTAAAGTACGCTCGCTCAGCTGTATTGCATGTCTCAGCTAACATGCTCTCGTTAGAAGAAATATATTATTATTGCATTTTCTTTATTTATAGAGAAAACTGTGGAGTGATTTTCATATTGTTTTCTCTGGAATTGGTTAATGTGAAAACATTATATTTTCTCACAGAACCGACGAACTTAAAATAGTCAAAGTTAGTGATGCTTTGTTTTGATGAAATTAAAAACCTATATACCGTGTAGGTGCGGTGTATGAATATACACTTCCCTATATCGTACCGAGGGTATCGTAAGAGGCGACAGGGGTAGGTTGAAACAGGTGATGGGCAGCAGCATGTTCCTAATAAAAACTCAAAATTGTAAAAACCCTCCACCCCTCGCCGATCAAGTTAACCATGGCTTAATTTACCCTCCGGTGGAATTTAAATGTATAGACTGTAAATTACTACGTTAAGATTTTTTAATTTAACAAGACACACATACAAATTATTAATGTTGCTAACTCATTGTCAATAACAACCAACAAGCAGTTAGTGCGTAATTTGTGTGAATTCAAATGTTCCTTTTTCAGTAGTCTATTAAGTATAATATGTAATATGTGTATGGCAAAAAAGTGTTTATTTTATATTTTGTTTAAGAGACATTTATTTTAATCTGCTTTTTTTAATAAAACATTATCTCCATACTAAGATTTTCTCCAGTATCGGGGCAGTTTACATACATAAATTTCAAAAGGACAAGCATCAAGACCCGGAACAATTATTTGTAAGCTATACAAATACTTGTTCCGTGCGGGATTCGAACCCCCGGCCCTTAGCGCTGCAACTCTTTGCTAAGCTACTGTGCCATTGAGCCGTCAAATTGAAATTGAAAGTGAAACACAGCTTACATAATATACGAATTAATAAAATGAATTATAGTTGATTTTCTACCTCCTGTATTTTTATTCAGCATAATTTATTCATACTTCATTAATCAGCAAGTTTTATGGCAACGAAAATTTGGATCTGGTAATGCTTCAGCGGTCAGTGTTACCAAGATACATAAAAAATACCTTTAGGACGCGCGTGAGATTCAATCGTGAAAATATTTTAATTCAAACTGGAACACATTTTGTTAGAAATAACTACGTATGTGAATAAAATAAAAGCGATACTTTGGGAGTTGGGAGTGATGCAGTTCACGCTCCAGTGAATCGGAAGCCTTCTCATAACTTCAGCTTATACTCATGTTTTTAAACAAATTAATTTCATGTTCTTTCTTTCTTTAAAAAATTTTGACTTTAAAAAATATACGAAAGTTTTTTTATATTTATAATAAAGGTGACAAACGAGCACACAGTCTACCCAATTGTAAGTACTGTGGCCCATAAACATCTACATCTACCCTTGATTAAAAATGAAAATGCAGATGCCTTGTCACCCCTGAAAACTAAAATGAAATACCTCGTTTTCAGTAAAAAAGGTCTGTGGGTCTCAACACCATACGAAACACACCAGTATAAAGCTTCTATTTTATGCCGGTACTATGTGAGAGTGTGGTCCTTCCCTGGATGAGCCGACCCATCTGTGCTACAACTATAACATAGCTGCAGCATGGCTCTATAACGTATTATACTTAAACGTGCTATAATAAATTACAATAATGAAGATGCTTGCTTTAGCGATTTTTCTATAGTTATTCCACAAACCTTCTGACCAATTTCGACATCGAGAACTTTCAGTTACATGCAAAGTTATTTGTCAATAGCTCGTGAGATTTTTAAGTAATATACGTTTCCATTTTGGTATTTGTATAAAAATAAAAAGAATATTAAAAATGGATATTTAAGTATCCCCAAAATAAATATTTAGTTTAAAAATTAAATCTCCTATTAATTTATAAGACATGCAGGACTTTGATGAATCTAATTGTAATGGAAACACGGACAGTACGCTCGTCGAGAATGTCCTCAGTCACGTTTAGTAGAAGACTTGTGACGGGCTGTAATGATTGGATGGGCTGACATTAATAATTATAATTGTACCTCTCTCTAATTTTACGGTTATTCTAGTTTTAAAACAGTAGCGAAAACGGACATGAATAAAGAAATAATTCAGAATGTTTCGTTGTGCTGTCAATTAGTATTCTAAAGTTCGTTACGAGATAAAACATTATATTATTAAATTTATTAAGTATGACTCTTTGTTTAAAGGAAAGCTCAAAGGTCGTCTCGCTGATCGCTGAAGGAAATATCGTGTATTTTACAAAATCATTTACAATTTCTTACGCTGACTTTATTTCCTTCAATCGTTTTATATTTTATAGCAGGAGTGACATGAAGTTAAATCCAAGGTATCAAATTTTAAATCACTTTTCACCACATTAAATGACATAGGAGTTAATAGTTCATCTGATACATTAAATTGGTTGCGCGGAAAACGAATACCCAAGAATTCTTATGCTGTTAGCTGGTAATTGGCCGGTACATTCTCCCATGCCATCCGTTTTAGCTTCCGGACGCACTGAGAGGGGAAGGGGGAGGAGACTAAGATAATATGTGGCGTCATTTTTGCATCACTTATGTGGCGTCATATAGCCAACCATTTTCAGGTTCCTTCTCTCCTGATACGGAGGGAAACCTAGTCACCCTAACCATTTAGTGACCATCCGTTTCCAGATTCGAACCCAGGAACCATTAGCGTCACCATTTTGTGTGCACTTTATTCTGGATTTAGAATTAGCAACCCTACCGCTCCACTGAAACTAACTTTTCAAAAGGTGAACAATGAGTTGTTACTCCTCAGAACTAAGTTAAAATGCTTTAATTTAATCAAATATGGTCTCAATATTCTTTAAGCTTGTAGCGGTGCAGTCTTCGCGACCAAACTAAACAACAACGGACGCCTATGTCAGTCCATCGAAATTTCTAAATGACTGTATATATTATTACAAGCTCGATCAAATCATGGAATACAGGGCGTTCCCCTGATTGAATACCTCGCCCGGTGGGAGATCTCCTCTTTTCCTTCCCTGGCCTAACAATAACAGTAAGCTTACTTTAGCTTAGCTGTAAAAATACACTAGGAGTTACTATACAGACGGACTTCCGTTTAGAAGAGGAAAGTGTGTGAGTAGTAGAGCTACTTTATTTAAAAAGTTGAATTGCTTGATTTTGAATCTTAATCTTCATCACCATGAGCCTGTTTAAGTTCTGACACATTCCCAAAGTTCTGCAAATCTTGGCAGACAGATAAATGACCACAGTAGCATACGTCTCGCAACTTTAACGCTGCTGCTCTCGTCGGTTTGGATAATTTACTGTGAACTGCTTATCTGCAAATGATAACAACAATAAACTTTATTTCAATACAAAAATTTGGTTTACAATCTTTAATAGCTAAAGTCTCCTTTTAAGCAAATAATGTCTGTAGTGGATAACTCCGCTCTTCCATATCTAAATCTATATTTTATATTATACAGTTACCTATTTTAAATGTTATAAAGAATAACTTAAAACGTAAAACACAGAAATTACAGTTTCTCCACTGTTTATGCTACGCGTACAAGTGTGTTTGTGTGCGTGTGAGGGAGCCTGCGAGTGCGCGTATGCGCGCGCGCGCGCGCGCGCGCGTGTGTGTGTGTGTGTGTGTGTGTGTGTGTGTGTGTGTGTGTGTGTATATGTGTGTGTGCAAATGAGGTGATCGATTTTACCTCACACGAAACCACGCTTATCACAGGTCAGTAAAGCAGAAATTTACACTGTAAAAGCTTATTATTAGATAAATTGAGGATTAATTAAGGGCACTAATCCATCAACTAGTACTTTCTCATATTATGAAAATATAAAGGCACACATTATTATAATATAAACACATACATTGAATAGCACTAATTTAACAAATTGAATTAGTAGAAAATATACTTGATGTGAAGCACTGACGTTCTGTTAAGTCTGCAGCATGTCAACATGTCTAAGCATGTCATCTCAACAATTACAGCAAGTTTCAGGATGAATGGCGAAGCTATTGAAAACTAAAAGCTTCTTAATTTCAATACAGAAGACGGCTGGGTGCCACTATCTGCTTGGGATACCGAATACAAACCCAAGCATACTACTATAAGACTACAAATAATGTAAGTGCGTTCTGCGCAAATCGAACTACAGATTAGTTAAAAGTTGAAAATAGCCTTCGTTAAATGTGACAGCAAGACGTCAAGTTCCTCTTCTCGTGACGGTAAGTATTGTAAAGCGCCTGAAACAACGGGAATAAAAATTGTGTTAGTAATATTCTATATAACATATTTATGTAATGATAGGTTGGAAAAGATGCACTTATCGCTCCAATGATACCCTTCACAACGGATCTATTGAAATATACTACATACATACTACAACTACTATTACTATACTCTGTGGTCGTAGTGTGGAGAAGCTGTGTATAGATCAGTGTCGAGTTGTCATTTGCATTATCACCGTAATCTATACAAAAAAATAAAATTTAGGTGTCGTTTGTAACGTTAAAATAAAATCTCTTTGCTTAATGCATTTTATGCCGGCACACCATCTGCAACTTTACAAGGCGCAGGTTCGGCCCCACATGAATTACCGTTCGCATCTTGGGCTGGGGCTCCCCAGAGCCAGCTCTTTCCACTTAACGTAGTCGCAGTTTCGGGTGCTTTCCAGCACCCATGGTCACGGTAAAGCAATAAAATCCGTAGAAGTAGTTTTAATCAAATTCACCTTAGTCCAAACTAACTATATCTGGGGGGCGTAAAATTATTATTCATCACTGGCGAAGATATGGCGTAATAGGTATACTAGTAGTAACAGGTGCAGTTCACAGCGCGGTAAAAGTGAAACCTTCAAAAAACTATACATCGAGAGAATGAGACGCATGTAAAGTATCAGGAGTAAGATAAATAATTGTATACTTTATTTATTGTAATATTATTACCAAGTTCAATAATTATTTTACTTTAATGTATGTATTTACTTACTAATACTTAATAGACAGGTGTGATGAGGCTACGAATCACAGCACAAAGAAGAGACCGAGAAAATAGGAAAAACTGTATACTGTACTTTATCTCATTCTATCGCTGTTTTATTCTATAGACAAAATGTATATGTTAATTGTAATCCTACAAATGTATATGTTTGTATCTTTTGAGAGTCGCTTTTTCGTGAAATCAAGTTTCAAATCACGGTAATTCTAAATAAGTTTTCACTTCTTTTCTCCTGTTTTGAAGTCAGCTTAAACATTTAAAGTCATTCAAATTATATTCTCCCAACACACAATACGTCGCTGAAGTCAAAACAGCGCTGATTCCCAGTTGTTGCCCTACTTCTCGACCCGGATTATGCAAAACAGCGCTGATTCCCAGTTGTTGCCCTACTTCTCGACCCGGATTATGCAAAACAGCGCTGATTCCCTGTTGTTGCCCTACTTCTCGACCGGGATTATGCAAAACAGCGCTGATTCCCTGTTGTTGCCCTACTTCTCGATCGGGATTATGCAAAACAGCGCTGATTCCCTGTTGTTGCCCTACTTCTCGATCGGGATTATGCACAACAGCGCTGATTCCCAGTTGTTGCCCTACTTCTCGACCGAGATTATGCAAAACAGCGCTGATTCCCAGTTGTTGCCCTACTTCTCGACCCGGATTATGCAAAACAGCGCTGATTCCCTGTTGTTTCCCCACTTCTTGACCGGGATTATGCAAAACAGCGCTGATTCCCTGTTGTTGCCCTACTTCTCGACCGGGATTATGCAAAACAGCGCTGATTCCCTGTTGTTGCCCTACTTCTCGACCCGGATTATGCAAAACAGCGCTGATTCCCTGTTGTTGCCCTACTTCTCGACCCGGATTATGCAAAACAGCGCTGATTCCCAGTTGTTGCCCTACTTCTCGACCCGGATTATGCAAAACAGCGCTGATTCCCAGTTGTTGCCCTACTTCTCGACCCGGATTATGCAAAACAGCGCTGATTCCCAGTTGTTACCCTACTTCTCGACCCGGATTATGCAAAACAGCGCTGATTCCCAGTTGTTTCCCTACTTCTCGACCCGGATTATGTAAAACAGCGCTGATTCCCAGTTGTTGCTCTACTTCTCGACCCGGATTATGCAAAACAGCGCTGATTCCCTGTTGTTGCCCTACTTCTCGACCGAGATTATGCAAAACAGCGCTGATTCCCTGTTGTTGCCCTACTTCTCGACCCGGATTATGCAAAACAGCGCTGATTCCCTGTTGTTGCCCTACTTCTCGACCCGGATTATGCAAAACAGCGCTGATTCCCAGTTGTTGCCCTACTTCTTGACCCGGATTAATCAAAACAGCGCTGATTCCCAGTTGTTGCCCTACTCCTCGACCCAGATTATGCAAAACAGCGCTGATTCCCTGTTGTTGCCCTACTTCTCGACCGGGATTATGCAAAACAGCGCTGATTCCCTGTTGTTGCCCTACTTCTCGATCGGGATTATGCAAAACAGCGCTGATTCCCAGTTGTTGCCCTACTCCTCGACCCGGATTATGCAAAACAGCGCTGATTCCCAGTTGTTGCCCTACTTCTCGACCCGGATTATGCAAAACAGCGCTGATTCCCTGTTGTTGCCCTACTTCTCGACCGGGATTATGCAAAACAGCGCTGATTCCCAGTTGTTGCCCTACTTCTCGACCCGGATTATGCGAAACAGCGCTGATTCCCTGTTGTTGCCCTACTTCTCGACCGGGATTATGCAAAACAGCGCTGATTCCCAGTTGTTGCCCTACTCCTCGACCCGGATTATGCAAAACAGCGCTGATTCCCAGTTGTTGCCCTACTTCTCGACCCGGATTATGCAAAACAGCGCTGATTCCCAGTTGTTGCCCTACTTCTCGACCCGGATTATGCAAAACAGCGCTGATTCCCAGTTGTTGCTCTACTTCTCGACCCGGATTATGCAAAACAGCGCTGATTCCCTGTTGTTGCCCTACTTCTCGACCGGGATTATGCAAAACAGCGCTGATTCCCTGTTGTTTCCCTACTTCTCGACCCGGATTATGCAAAACAGCGCTGATTCCCTGTTGTTGCCCTACTTCTCGACCCAGATTATGCAAAACAGCGCTGATTCCCAGTTGTTGCCCTACTTCTCGACCCGGATTATGCAAAACAGCGCTGATTCCCAGTTGTTGCCCTACTTCTCGACCCGGATTATGCAAAACAGCGCTGATTCCCAGTTGTTGCCCTACTCCTCGACCCAGATTATGCAAAACAGCGCTGATTCCCTGTTGTTGCCCTACTTCTCGACCCGGATTATGCAAAACAGCGCTGATTCCCAGTTGTTGCCCTACTTCTCGACCCGGATTATGCAAAACAGCGCTGATTCCCAGTTGTTGCCCTACTCCTCGACCCGGATTATGCAAAACAGCGCTGATTCCCAGTTGTTGCCCTACTTCTCGACCCGGATTATGCAAAACAGCGCTGATTCCCAGTTGTTGCCCTACTCCTCGACCCGGATTATGCAAAACAGCGCTGATTCCCTGTTTTTGCCCTACTTCTCGACCCGGATTATGCAAAACAGCGCTGATTCTCTGTTGTTGCCCTACTTCTCGACCGGGATTATGCAAATACTCAACTTGAACTTCGCCGCTTTCCACCGTGCTGAAGCTATATAGCTGCGAAAGCTGACTAAAGATGAAGCCTTAAGTAAACTTTCACTGTGAGAACGAACGTTTTTTATTTAAAATACGAACGTTTTTAGTTTAAAATATTCTTCTGAATTTTGAATACTGAATTTTATATATCTGTCAATCGAAATAATTTTTTGAGAAGTTAATGTTTTTTACAGTGGCGGTGTAATAAAGTCCCCATTTCGTCCTGTGGGTGTCGTAAGAAACAAGATATGAAAACTGAAGCATGAGATAGACATCCACAGTTGCCTAATGGGGAAGCTATGAGGCATTCTACGGGCTAAAAGTCTACAGCCGAGGACTTTTATAGATTTCCACATTGGATGAAATGAATGGAATGTGTTTTATTTTAGTAGCGATAATGGCATCGTTAATAATCATTTTCGTCGTTTTTCTTGTTACGTCGCCGGTACGTTCTAGCATAATATGCAATCTATCGTAACTTACACTGAGTTTCGTATCGACTTAAACGAGATGGTTATACCGCAGTCCATCGAAAACCATAAGAATTTTCTGGCATTTACTGAAATCGCCCCTTACAGTAACCACGTGACGAAATTGGAACGGACGCGGCATCGACACCACACGGGTGTCGATGCAGGAGAACAAACAACGAAATTACGAAATATACCAAATATACAAGTATAATGAAATATACCGGTATAATAATACAATTTATTTCTTAAATTTATATTTAATAAATTAATCACTATTTAGTCCTTTGGCTATACCTAAAGTACGTAACGTAATTAACGCACACCCTCAGACATCCCAATTAGTATATTATGTTATCATCATAATACATACACTGAATTTTTAGTTAAACATTTTTATGCACTGATTATTTATAAAATTAGTTACACTAATTCCGGAAGAATGTTGTAGTTACAGTACAAATCCACGAACGCAAAGACTTTAACCTGCTTGAAATAAAGTTCATTTTTCTTTATTTTTATTGAATGACAGAATTAGTAATAATACAAATAAAACCGCACTCGTAAAAGTCTTATTGCCCTAAGTTATGGTCCATTTCAGTTTGTTTTGACTGTACAGATTTAGTATGACTGTAATTTACGTAATTTTAATTATTTTTGGGATAAAAATTATCTATATTAGAAATGATAGGAATCGTTTCAGTAAACGATTCTGAACAAACTACTTCCAGGATGTGCGTTAATTATGTTACATGTTGTATATATCTCCACAAAAATTTATTAATTAAACATTGAACATTTATTAACCAGTAATACATATTTAACTTTTGATCTACACATTTTAGATTTGCGGTCTTACTCATTGGAGACGCCAGTAACTTAAGGTATCTTCGATAAAGATTTAGTGGACTGTAATTTTGGTGCATACGGCAAAGGGGAAAATAAATAGGTGGGATAGCACGCACTGACCTGATGAGGGCTGCCGCGCCTTCCTCCTGGAGTGTCTGCTATACAGCAAGCTCGCCACGTGGTTCGGCGCACACGCACTCTCGGTTAACAGTTTCGTGAAGTCCCACACTCTCGACCTTTGCCCTTACGGGGGCGTCTCACACTTTTATGAGTTACAAAGACACAATGTCTGATGCGGTGAATATTAAACATAAACAGAAGAACTCAATGTTCGCCCTGCGCGGTTTGCGGTTAATGTATATAAGACGCGACGGCTGGCCGTGCGGTGCGGAGAACGTAATGTCACTTAGTATAATGACGCGCGCCGAGATCCTCTTTTTCACCTCGGCGGCAGCGCGTGCGGTAGGAAAGGGAAGGAAGGAAAGAAACAAAAAATATGCACTATTCATGTTGATAAAGTAGATATAACTTAGGACGAACTCAATGCGATATGTAATGTAATGTTGATAAAGTAGATTGTTAACTGGCGTTACCATTTCCTCCCGCCCTTAAAGGGTCACCTTTAAAAGACAACCGTAATATAAAAAGTAAAAGGAAAACAAATAAATAAGCGGTATATAAAGTGAGAGGATGCGCTCAATGCGCATGTCTCATCTACTAACCTTACTTGGTAAGCGAGAAAATGTATACATAAATATAATATTGCGGTTTAATACTTTTTTAATATATATAAATATAAACTTAATTCCTAATTTAGATAAATAATTATGATCAAATAATCGTGATTTATTGTCTTGGGAGAGGGCAAATACGAGCAACAGGACGGAGATATGTTCCCTTAGTAGTTCTCACGGTCACTACTCGAACTACGCCATCCTTCGAAGGATGAACAGACTCGACAATCGCTAATGGCCAAGCAAGGGGCGGTTCATTATCATTTATCACAATTACAACCATGCCTGGTACGATATCCGTAGACGGGGTGTTCCACTTCTGACGAACTTGTAATCCGTGAAGGTATTCCGTCCTCCACCGGTCCCAAAACGACTGAACTAATTTATCCAGTAAAGAATGCCTGTGTAACAGACTGGTAGAGTCAGATTTGACTTTGGGTGCGGGTAATGACAATAAAGGTGCGGTATTCAAAAAATGACTCGGAGTAAGAGCTGAAGGCTCTGCAGGATCAGAACTTAATACTGTCAAGGGCCGCGAGTTTAGCAAGCACTCAATTTGCGCAAGAACAGTATTAAGCTCTTCGTATGAAAGTAACTGATGTCCGATAACTCGGAACAGATGCGTTTTTACGACTTTGATCATACTCTCCCAGGCGCCTCCAAAATGAGGAGAGTTGGGACAGATGAACTTCCATGTTATACGATTCTCAGCACACTCTTGCTCAAGCTTTGGGCGGTATTCAACGTTTAGAAATTTATAGAGATCGCGAAGATACGAAGCGGCACCTTTAAAATTCGTTCCATTATCCGAATATAAAAACTGAATCGGCCCTCGTCTAGAGAGGAAACGTTTAAGCGCAGCGAGGAAACTAGAACTACTAAGATCTGTAGCGATTTCTATATGTACAGCTCGAGTCGTGAGGCATGTGAAAACACATAAGTACGCCTTCTCGCTGCGTACACCACGACGACGTACAGGAGTGTATGCGATAGGACCGGCATAATCGCAGCCCGTGTGTGTAAATGCCTTAATAGCTTGTCTTACACGACTATGGGGAAGATCAGCCATCAATGGGTAAGTTGGACGGGGTCTAAGCCGGAAACATATATTACATTTGTAGACTCTGCTTCTCACAGTGCGGCGTGCGGAAAGTATCCAAAATTTTTGACGGAGCAATGACAATAACAATTCAGGCCCAGCGTGTAAATTTTTAATATGATAATAGTCAATGATCATGTTCACTACATGATCACTGCGCGGGAGTATAATTGGATGTTTTTGCGTGTAATCTAATGCGGAGTTCGAAAGACGACCACCAATGCGGATTAAACCATTCTCAATAAAAGGCCTTAAACGATTGAAAGCGGGCGAGCAAGGTTTGTTACCTTCAATATTTAAATATTCCACTGCAAAATGCTGTTTTTGCAGGGCGCGGAAGATTATAACCTCAGAGAAACTGAGATCATCAGCAGTCACTACAGTAGTGCTGCGGCGGGGCAATAATTTAGCAAACTTACACACGTACGCAATTATACGTAGAAGTTTACTCCAAGAAGAGATGCGGAGTGCGAGCTCATAAATCGCAGAATTACAGACGGATGTGCACACAGTGTGCGACAAAATCTTCTTCTCAGGCATATTTGCAATAACCTCATTGTCTAAAGTACGAAGAGGCCATTGAGATGGATCTAACGAAGTCCACTGAGGCCCATGGAGCCACAGGGGGTTTGAAACTAATTTATTTGGCGTAACGCCACGTGAAAGTATGTCAGCGGGATTCTCAGTACCTGCGACATGATAAAAGTTATCAGCGCGAATATTGTCGGTAATCTGAACAACGCGGTTTGCAACAAAGGTCTGCCACTTGTGTGGCGAACTCTTTATCCAGTACAGAGCTACTTTTGAATCTACAAAGGCATAGACTGATATTGCAAGGTCAAGAGAATAATTGTCGAGTACTCTGCGAAGCAATTTTGAGAGTAAAACCGCTCCACAAAGCTCAAGGCGTGCAATAGATAGTGGTTTCGTCGGTGCGACTTTAGTCTTTGCACAAATCAACTGGACGGTGTTACCATTGACGCTCTTTACATGTATGTAGACTACGGCACCGTATGCGTGCTCGCTGGCGTCGGAAAACCCCAGGAGTGACGCAGTACAGTTTTTGGATACACCAACATGTCGCGGGATACGTAAATCATTAAGAGCTGGTAATTCAGCACAGAATTGCCTCCACATCTTAATAATTGGCGGTGGTGGTATGTCGTCCCAATCTAAATTAAGTTGCCAAAGCTGCTTTATTAACAATTTGGCGTACGCTACTGTGGGAGCAACGAAACCCATTACGTCCCACAGGCGAGCGACAGTAGATAAGATGGCGCGCTTAGTGCACGTCACATCAGCGGGAACAGATATCTTAAAATAAAAGGCGTCACTATCGGTAGACCAATGCAAGCCTAGTATTTTATGTGGCATTGATTTATCGAACTCTACTTCTCCTGTAATTTTATGGGAAGTAGGGAGGTCATCTAAAACAGATCGACGGTTGCTATGCCATTTTATCAGGTCCCATTGGGCACCCTTGAATAAGTCTATCAGCTGCCGAGAGGTCTCTGGGCATAGAGAACGCGATGTCGTCCATATATAGCGAAGTAAATGCGATACGACTCGCAAGCGGATACTTTGCGCCGTCGTCATCAATGAGCTGTCTTACCGTGCGCAATGCATGGTATGGACTCGAAGTTAAACCGAAGCACACGCGATTGAAGTGGTATAACACAAGTGGGTCTTGTGGACGGAAGCGGTATAGGAAGCATTGGTAACGACGATCAGAATCGCGAACAACTATTTGCAGAAATTGTTGGCGACAGTCGGCTGTCATAGCGATTGGATGTAAGCGGAAAGTTAAAATTATATTGAACAAGTCGCCTTGCAAATTTGGTCCTGAATGCAGAATATCATTTAATGATCGCCCAGTGCTAGTCTTACTGCTAGCATCCAGGACGATGCGCAGACGCGTTGACTTCTTATCTTCGCGTAAGACTCCATGATGCGGTATGACATATATTGGAGCGGGTTCATGAGAGTCATACGGCGGTGCGGGGGATATATAATTTTTAGCTAAGTATTCCTTTATGACGTCATCATATGCTAACCTTAATGTAGGCGAGGCTTGAAGTTTCCTCTCCAAGCACATGAATCGTCGTCGAGAGGTTTCATAAGAATCTCCGAGAGAGTAAACGTCATCTTTAAATGGCAGGCCAACAATATATCTACCAGTAAAAGGATCGCGGGATGTCGTAGATTTATAAAACTCTTCACATTCAATGTCTGAAGGACACTGAATGGGCGGTGCGGAGGGTGGCTGTTCAAGCTCCCAAAATCGTTGCACTAATTTGTCAACGATAGGAGACTCTAGAACTAAGCAGCACGTTAAAGAATGATTTACCTGAAGTGTCGGCACTGAGCCCATAATAACGTAACCAAATACCGTATTCAAAGCCGAGGGCCCGGACAAGTCGTTAGACGAATAAATTACGTCTGGACATGGTAAGTGCGGGAAAAGGGATGCGCCTATCAAAACATCAATTTTATTAGGCATGCTATAACATTCATCAGCGAGTCTTATGCCATGGAAGTGTGATAAGACAGATGTGTCTACCACAGCAGTGGGCAAAAGGTCGGTGATTTGATCAACAACTAGCGTTGAAATATTGAAGTTAATATTCGAGTCGAACCGTGAGAAAATTTTAATATCAATCGATTTCGATTTTACAATTTTTTCAACTCCACCGAATCCCTTTACTACAGTACATTCGGTATCGTGTTGTTGAACGCCTAAACGATGACAGCACTCTTTAGTCATAAAATGGCTTTGAGCCGCGGAGTCTAATAATATACGAATAATTTGTTTCTCTCCCTTAGCATCGTAAGCAAATACTTGAGCGGTTGATAATAAAACAGTTCTCTGCGAACGACTTGCGCGCGCGGGAGGCGGTGAACGTTGAGAAACATTCTTGAACGAAGTACACAGCGCGACGTCTGAACGCGCACCTGCGGTGAGGGGTGGCGAGTGTGCGGGCGCGGGGGTTGTAGACTTCAGTGTAACTGGCTGAAGCGGTGGAGAACGCGCCAGCGCAGGGGAAGCATTATCGCGTCTGCGGTGGAAGTGCAACAATGTGTGATGTTTAAATTTACAAACTCGACAACTATAATTTGAAGAGCAACTAGACACTCGATGACTTAAACTGAGACAATTCACACATGCATTGTTACTCTTTACGCATTTAAATCGTTCCTGCGGCGTCATTTTATTAAAATCTGCACACTTAAATAGGTGTTGATGCACAATATTATCGCACAGACACTTTGAGCAATTAGTCGTCGTGCTTACGTACGCCTGATACTTCGGCGACGAAGTATTATTACAGCGACGATTATTACCGTTACCTCGTCGATTGTTTGGTGCGCTATTAGAATTTGTACTAGAATCGGTGCGTTGCAAAACTTTGGAGCGGGTCTTAATAAAATTTACTAAATCATCAAAGGTAGGTACCATCGAGTTATGACTATATTCGAAAGAGCGAATGGTATCCGGGTCCAGCTTCTTAAGCGCGATATGAAGAACAATTAAGTCCGCGAGATTATCTAACTTTAAGTTTTGTAAAGCGCGCACTGCACTTATAAAGTTATCAGTAAATAAATCAAAATTATTTGCGGTGGCCGATTGCAATGGCTTAAATTCGAACATCTGATTAATATATGTAGATGCTAGCATACGCCGGTCTTCATATTTGTCAACGAGTGCTTGCAATAAAATTTTATAATTTTCAGCGCAAGGAGTTATACCTGAGCATACAGATAGGGCTTTGCCCGTTAGTTTACCTAGCAAATAGTATAACTTTTCAGCGTCGGTAAGCGATGTGTTGTCATGGACGGTTGATTTAAAGCTAGCATAAAATAAAGGCCATGAGCGAATGTCACCCGAAAATGGCATAAGTTCGATAGGCGGAAGTGTGAATCTGGCTTTAGATGGTGTACTAGTACTTTGTGAATTAGATTGCGAATATTGTAAATAAAGCCTATTTATTCTACCGCAAAGAGACTCAAACGCAATGAGGCTGTTATAATCAGGTTTAGCAACAGGGTTTATTTTTAATAAATGTGAATTATAATTATCTAAGACCTATTTAAACTCAATACGTAAAGCATTAATATTAGAACTTCCATCAAGAAAACGCTCCATCGTGGAAGTGTTTATGTGGATGTCCGAGGACATATCATATATTTTTTGCACTATTTCAAATAAAGCATCTCGTTTAGCTAACAATAAAACCAACTCAGCATCAGGTGTGCCCTCATTATCCGAGGAATCGCTATTATTCGATGCTATTTGTTTTTTAGGCGGCATTACAACTTAAGTTATGCGGCAAAAATAATATAATTATAAGCGGGTAGTCAGTAAGCGACCTCGCTACGCGGTTGAATTATTAAATATTAGTTTTGTTAACGATGAACTTTAATTGTTAACTTTTATAATAATTATGAAGTTATTTATAACGAATATAATGCTTAAATATATGTGCAAATAATAAATGTAATTTAACAGTATAATCTATAGATGTAGTTAACAGTTGATGACGTGATGTGAACATACAACAAATAATTTATATAGATAATTATATGCTTATTCATTCTATGAATATAGTTTTAAAATTACTATGAATGTCACCTATTAGGACCTATTCTAGTGTTCTAATAAGGGCGGGGTTAATCCGAAGTCGGATTAAAATATAAATAATTAATTATATAAACGCTTATTACGATAACGATCTAATAAGGGCGGAAAGTCAAGGTCAATCCAGCGAGAAGTGACCATTAAAAATGGAAAGTCAAGGTCAATCCAGCGAGAAGGACCATTAAAAATGGAGACGCCAGTAACTTAAGGTATCTTCGATAAAGATTTAGTGGACTGTAATTTTGGTGCATACGGCAAAGGGGAAAATAAATAGGTGGGATAGCACGCACTGACCTGATGAGGGCTGCCGCGCCTTCCTCCTGGAGTGTCTGCTATACAGCAAGCTCGCCACGTGGTTCGGCGCACACGCACTCTCGGTTAACAGTTTCGTGAAGTCCCACACTCTCGACCTTTGCCCTTACGGGGGCGTCTCACACTTTTATGAGTTACAAAGACACAATGTCTGATGCGGTGAATATTAAACATAAACAGGAGAACTCAATGTTCGCCCTGCGCGGTTTGCGGTTAATGTATATAAGACGCGACGGCTGGCCGTGCGGTGCGGAGAACGTAATGTCACTTAGTATAATGACGCGCGCCGAGATCCTTTTTTTCACCTCGACGGCAGCCCGTGCGGTAGGAAAGGGAAGGAAGGAAGGAAACAAAAAATATGCACTATTCATGTTGATAAAGTAGATATAACTTAGGACGAACTCAATGCGATATGTAATGTAATGTTGATAAAGTAGATTGTTAACTGGCGTTACCACTCATAAAAATGGGCAAAAAATAAGTTTTGGGAAAAATGTGGCGATGGCCCGGCCATATAGCTCGAAGAATCGACAACCGTTGGGGAAAAAAGGTTCTCGAGTGGAAGCCTCGTACTGGTAGGCAAAGTGTAGGGCGACCCCCCCCCCACTAGATGGAGTGACGACCTAGTAAGATATGCAGGAAGTCGGTGGATGTAGATGGCTCAGGACCGTGCTTTGTGGCATACCTTGGGGGAGGCCTATGTTCAGCAGTGGAGTTGTGAAGGGCTGTAATGATGATGATGATGATGATGAGAGGTCAAAAATGATGGTTAGTGAAATATCAAATAGTTACTGAAATATACTTATGTATTATTTAATTATAAATAGCTTAACCGTATAAAACAGACAGACAGCAATGGGCTTTGGCTGACCACATACAATACATATACTATACATATAATTAAAATTATTAGGGATTATTTTAATATTTAAATTTCAATATTTTAATCGTTCAAACTCATTTTATAAAGTTGCGTGTAATAAAAAATATTTAAATTTAGTATCAAGCAATAGTGCGCTAAATCATTGAGTATAAACTGCACCCAAATGAATTATTCAAACATGCTTATAGTTCCCTCCACAACCCCAACTCCGGTCATATTTTCGGAGAATATTTTATAAAACTTGACGGCGCAAGTGAAGAGGCTTCTTGAGTCCAAGGCTTCATAAATTCACGCTTGTCTGCTCATTACGGTACAGTCAGAGTACATCACAATATGGTTACTATCATTTTGATGGATCGTTGCACAACTATTTAACATTTCTAACTCGAACATCGCTAATAATAAGTCTTTATTGTAAATACCCACCTCGAAATCTTCCCCGCCATTCTTAAAACCTTTTTACTTTGCTATTTTAGTTCTTATTACTTGAAAACCTAATTTTTAAATCGTTGAATAATAAAAATATAACGAATTTTGACCTAACTGATAATAAGTCAAGTAATTGCAACTTTAAGTTCATACAACAGTAATTTTAACCGACTGCCCCAGAAGGAGAATAACGTTTTTGGAGTGTATGTATGTATTTTTATTTCTTTGACACGATATGTCGCCTAAACGGCTTGATGGATATATGACACGGATGGATGAGGTGCAGATAGATTCAACTTTACTGTATGTGGATAAATTTGCTATGATTTTTGTAGTAAACTTTTTGCGTGTTAGGAATTTTTGAATTACTTTTTTTATCTCAAAGTTTGTTAATTTTTTTGTATTTTAAATTATGAATATGTTTAAGAAACCTAATTTCAGCTGTAAGCTGTTAAGTGTCATGATATTATACTGTACTATCAACATCAGATGATAATCACGATGTTTTTATTATTTAGAAAATCTTCTAATTCTTCCGAACTTTAAAATTGAAGGCGTAATGAAGAGACGATTCTCTTACACCACCATTCCACGATTCCCGGTCTCCTGTATATTATACATATTATGACAGAAAATAAAGCATTTTCTAGTTGAACTAGAACTCCTTTTCTGCCTAGAAGTCTATCTGGGTAGGTGCCACCCACTTAGCTATTTCAGCCGCCAGAAGGCAGCACTTGCTCTGTTGTGTTCCGGTGTGAGGGGTATAAGAGAGCCAGTAATATTACATGCCGTGAGGCGTTTTATCATAGTCCTCAGAGGTGACAACGCCTCCGTAGCCTCCTTTGTATACAGTTTGCTACAGATTTTTATGGACTGCAGTAGCCACTTTCCATCAGGTGGACTGAAAGTACGTTTGCTTATTATTCAATGGGAATTCTCAACAATATTTTGTAAACAAGATTACTGAAATAAACGATTTTATTTGTTATTATTATCCACCTATATAAAACAAAAAAATGTTTCTACCTATGTCCGGAGCCGTGGTAGCTCAGATGGTTAACGCTCGCTGTAAATATAACAGAACGCGAGTAACCCGGGTTCGATCCCCGCCGGCACCAATGAAATTGTTAATTGCAATTTTAAGTGCTGATTTACCACGTGCTCGGCGGTGAAGGAAAATATTGTGAGGAAACCTGCATGTCTGATAAGAGAAAAAAAAATATTTCGAAGACATGTGAAGTTCGCCAACACGCATTGGGGCAGCGCGGCGGACATTTCCTTGTCCTAAAACCCTCTCAGGATTGAGGGGAGGCCTGTGCCCAGCAGTGGGATGTATATAGGCTGTAACTTTACTTTTACTTTTGACTTTACGTATGTCCGACATAGACTTTGAAACCATCCAACCGATTTTGATGAAATTTTTGTGTTTTAATGGGTCCCTATATTGTTCATATTCACATTTGGATCCAATAGGCGGCGCTGTTGTCGAGATCCAGAAATCATCCGTGCGAAGCCGTGGCAGATCGCTAGTCATATATAATATACATCACGTATGATGGTAAAATTCTTTTTTTAAATTAATTACTTGTTACAGTCCATCAAAAGCACACTGCTGAACATAGTCCTCTCCCATTGACTGCCTCATAGGCACTGTGCCATAGAAGCTATGGTTTGCAGACAAGTTGACAACTGCAGTTTCGTATTATTGTTGTTGTTATCAGGAAGATGCTGCTGTCCATCTCTTATTTCAGTTTCTCAGCTAAAGACACCAACGGGACAGGAGCAGATTTTCTTACACCGCCGCTACACCACGCATATTAGTACATCTTTTACTAATATAAATATTTCTTCGTTTCTATTTCATTTTACAATTTTCGCCATTAATCAAGTAGATTACCACTAGCGAAGCATTAGTTAATTGGGTAAACTCGAGTTTCCATTAGATTAATGTCGGAGACCAACTCCAAACAGGTTTAACTTAAGTGGAGAGATGACTTGAGCTGCTATCCTCTAACGTCATTAGGAGAAATAGTATGTATAATATTTAAAAACAGTCTGTGTCTTGTCACTGGGCTATTGTCTTACTTATTTGATATACTCGCTTATCAACCAACATGAAATTTGGACCAAAAATATTGCTTATACAAAATATAAAACGATTTAAAATGATTTCTAAGAACAATATTCTGTTATTTGAAAATTGTGTTTTTCTTGACCCATGTAACGTAATCTTTTACCCGTGAGTCTAGTATACATTAAAAAAGTAAAGTTACAGCCTTTACACTTCCTACAGCTGTGCGAAGGCGTGCTCTCATTTTTTAAAGAGTTTTGTACGAAAAATGTTTGCCGCGCTGTCACAATGTGTGTGCCATTTCTGCGATAGTTTTATTTCTTAGAAAATTCAAGCTTCCTCACGATGTACTCTTTCACCGCCAAGTACGTTATAAATCAGTAGCTAAAGTTTAGAATTTCATTGGTGCCGGTAGGGAACGACGCTGAGTTGATCTGGTACTATAAGATTTACAGCGAGCGCGCCTGAGTTAGGTACCACAGTCCAGCTAGTAAGAACGTTTTATATTAAATTTTTAATTTTCTTTTTTCAGGTTTATGCCAGAGCCAACAACACAACATGAACTGAATACAGATTCAAGAAAACGTAAGTTTTTTTATCTTAAATGTTTTAAAAGATATATATTCTAAATTAGTCCTAATGCCGACCAACACATATTTTATGTCATGCTACAGCAATACAATTGATCAATATTTTTTTTACAAAAATCTATTCATAAGTTTTTTAAATTTTTAATTATGATTATCTCCCTTACTTCTGTCTAACTTATGGCAAATTTCAAAATGATATTATGACCTCTAGTGGATAGCGATATGTTCATGTTGTTTCCGCCAGACGTAAAATAATATAGGGGCGTCAGCGTCAAGTGTGCGGAATTTCCGTGCCTGCCTAACATGACTATTAAAGCAAATCCTCTCTGTTCACGAGTGGACATACAGTGGACTTATGATGAAAATGAAAAAGAAAGTAAAGAAAAAGTTTACCTAAATGTCATTTGTACTTTTAAATACTATTTAGGTATATTAAGTTATTACTAAAAATAACTGTAAAATTGTCAAGCCGTTCAATGTAAAAAACATAAAGCGCTTTGTGTAGGCGCGGTGTAAGAATATCCACTATCTCATATTACCATCTCATATTATCGCGTTTACGGCGAGCGCTACGCCCTTGAGCTACTCAACTCAAGCACGGCTCATATGTTTTATATCTGGGGTCACAGTAGTGCCCCCGCCATGTCGACCAAAACAGCGGCACGGCCGTATCATTATTGCGAGACTTGGTTATTTTACAAGTTATGTTTTTGATGGCATGTCTTAGTTTAATCATAACGTTATCTCCACACTAGGAATTTTTCCTAAGTACATCGTTGGGGCAGTTTAAATACATTAATTTCACAAGGACAAACATCCAGACCTGGAACAGAAAGTCAACGCAAGTAAGACGAAGGTTATGGTTTTTGAAAGAGAAGAAAGTTTTTGAAAGGGGAGTTGATCGAGCAAGTAGATGAGTTTGTATATTTGGGCTGCGTATTTAGCAGGGATGGGAGATATGATAAGGATATAGAACGACGAGTGAATGCGGGAAATGGAGTAAATGGGGCCTTGCACTCTATTGTGAAGAGTCAGAATGTGTCGAAAAACGCACGTATGGCAATTCACAATGCTGTGTTGGTCCCTACTTTAACGTATGGTAGTGAAAGTTGGGTGTGGCAGAAGAAGCACGAGAGTAGAATAAACGCAGTAGAAATGCGGTCGTTAAGAAGTATGTTAGGGCTGAATCTGAATGACAGGGTAAGAAATTGTGTAATAAGAGAAGAGTGTGGTTTGCAAGATGATGTTGTGACCAGGATTAAATAAGGAATGCTTCGGTGGTTTGGTCATGTGGAAAGAATGAACGAGGAAAGAGTGACAAAGAAAATTTATGTTGTAGAAGTGAATGGCAGAGTCGGAAAGGGACGTCCTAGGCGAAAATTTATCGACCAAATTGGCGATTTATTGGAAACGGGCCAAATTAGGAGTACCCTTAACCGACGAGCATGTATGCGTAGGTGTATGGATGTGAAGGAGGCGAGAGAGGTGTGTCAGGATCGTGCCAAATGGAAGTCTGTAGTCTCTGCCTACCCCTCTGGGTGACAGGCGTGAGTGTCTATGTTATGTTATATTATCTCGTGGGTTTCGTAATAGGCGACAGAGAGAAACAAAAATACTGCGTTTTCCAAGCCGGCTGCCAAACGTGGCAACTATGGCAAACATCTCCCCTACGAGCCATTTTATCGATGGAGACTGTGTTCAGCAATGAACTTTGGATAGGGTGTAACGTAACCATTTTCGTAATAAAAGCTTTAAATAACTGGTGTGTGTTTAACAATGAGAGTCGTGTTAGCTTTTGGTTTTTAATGCTAAAAGTTTTTAATACCCAAGAAAACAATATATGATCCCCACTGACACTTATAAAATTGTTAAGTGCAATTTTATGTATTGATTTACCACGTGTCCAAAGTAAAGGAAAACGTCGTAAGACCTACCGTCCAAACCTGTTAAAACTCCAAACTGCCGAAAATATGCCTTCTCCATAGATGTTTCTCATAAGGTGACATTTTCCATAGTTGCCACGCTTGGCAGGCGGATTTGCAACAGCAGTTTTTATTTTTAGTAGTTATTAGGAAAACGCTGCTGCATGTCTCCTGCTTCGTTTTCCTCTGTCTCCTCTAACGACACCCACGAGATGATATGAGGTAGTGGATATTCTTACACTGCCACAGAACGTTCACCTACGTGTCTGTGAAATAAAAAATGAGGACGTGTGAAATCCGCCAACACATGGATCAACGTTGCGGAGTAACTGCTCTATAACCGAAACGCGAGCAGCTCTGAGCTTTCATGACGTAGTTATATAGGCAACCAATGTAATTTTTGAAATAATATATCATCATCATCATCATCATTACAGCCCTTTACAAGTCCACTGCTGAACATAGGCCTCCCCCAAGGTATGCCACAAAGCACGGTCCTGAGCCACCTGTACCCATCGACTTCCTGAATGTCTTACCAGGTCGTCACTCCATCTAGTGGGGGGTCGCCCTACACTTCGCCTACCGGTACGAGGCTGCCACTCGAGAACCATTTTTCCCCATCGGTTATCGGTTCTTAGAGCTATATGGCTGGCCCATTGCCACTTCAGCTTACTAATTCTTTAGGCTATGTCGGTCACTCTGGTTCTACTGCGGATATCCTCATTTCTAAGTTTATCACGCAGAGAACTGCATAGCCCGCTGAGCGACTTTGAGCGTCCTCATACGGCCAGCAGTGAAGGACCACGTTTCAGTTCCATATGTTATCACTGGCAACACGCAAAGGTTGTACAACTTAGTTTTCAGGTTTTGAGGTATACCTGACGAGAAGATGTGTCGTAATTTCCCGAACGCTGCCCAGCCGAGTTGAATCCGTCGATTGACCTCTCGGTCGAAGTTGGACTTACCTAGCCAGACTATTTGTCCCAGGTAAACGTACTCGTCAACAACTTCGAGCCTAGTGCTCCCAACAACTACCGGCATAGGTGTGACATGGACATTAAACATGATCTTTGTTTTGTCCATGTTCATCTTAAGACCTATCCGTTGGGAGGCACTATTGAGGCCATTGAGCATAGTGCTTAAGTCCTCCAGCGATTCTGCCATAAGGACTATATCGTCGGCAAATCGAAGGTGAGTGATGTACTCGCCATTGATGTTAATACCGTATCCTTTCCAATCCAGTAGCTTGAAAACGTCTTCCAATGCAGCGGTGAAGAGTTTCGGGGAAATAACTTCACCCTGTCTTACACCTCTCTGCAGTTGGATAGGTTTCGTACTCTGGTTCTGTACTCGGATAGCCATCGTAGCCCTACTGTACAAACACTTCAGCACTTCGATATACCGACAGTCAACTTGGCACCGCTGAAGAGACTATAGCACCGCCCAAATTTCGACGGAATCAAAGGCTTTCTCATAGTCCACATACGCCAGGCCAAAATGGCAGATTGTACTCTTCGGACTTCTGTACAATTTGTCGAAGGCTATGTATGTAGTCTATGGTACTAAAGCCTTTTCGGAAACCGGCTTCTTCGGGAGGCTGGAAGTCGTCGAGCCTGCGTGTGAGACGATTCGTAATGACTCTCGAAAACCGCACGTAGATGCGGCTCAGAAGGGATATCGGTCTGTAGTTCTTCAAGAGGGCGTTGTCACCTTTCTTGAAAAACAAGACCACCGCACTTCTGCTTCATGCCTCCAGAGTAGTGCCACCATGGAGGACGGAATTAAAAAGCCTCTGAAGGACTTCAAGTACCGGTTTTCCACCCGCTTTCAGAAGCTCCGCTGTAATCCTATCCTCACCCGGGGACTTGCCGTTTTTAACGTGCTGGAGAGCCATTCTAATCTCGCTCAGACTGACATTTGGGATATCATCGGAATAGTGTCGGATAAGACCCGCTCTTGGATCGTTACTCACACTTGCGTGTGGCTCCAACGATAATGTGTACAGCTGCCCATAGAACCTCTCAATCTCACTCAGAATCTCAGGTGTCCCGAAAACGATGCTGCCACACTCAGTCTTCAGCTTTGACAGTTGGCCCTTACTGGCAGACAGATCTCTGGCAAAGACTTTGGAGCCCTGGTTCCGCTCAATCGCTTCTTCAATACAAGCAGTATTAAATTTGCGTAAGTCTCGTCGCATGCATTTGGAGATCTGTCTGTTCAGTTGCCTGTATGCTGTCAAATCTGTTGACGATTGCAGCCTCATCTCCCGTCTAACAGCCATGAGATTAAGATCGGAGAGCGTTTGTGTTCTTCTGCGGTCGGTCTTGCAGAACTTAGGTCCGACCGCGTGGACAGTTTCCACGAGCTTGTCATTCATATCGTCCACTGCATTGCAATCTTCTAGGCACTGAAAGCGGTTACGTAACTCGAGCTGAAAGGTTTCGGGATTCTGGATTAGAGCACGAGGGGGACGGAGCGTTGACTTCATTAAACGAGACCTCTACAACTTAACGTTTAGGTGCCTCTAACCATTCGGTGATCGCTGCCAGTTTTCACCCTTGCGATCACTGAGACATCACTGAACAGTTGGCATCTGGTCGTCTTAATGAAGTCAATCTCATTTTTTGTCGAACCGTCGGGGCTTGAACAGGTCCACTTCCTGTGGGGCCGCTTCTGGAAGAAAGAGTTCATCATAAAGAGTCCCTCTTTCTCCATAAAGTCGACCAGCTGCTGGCCCCTTCGGTTCCGTTGCCCTACGCCAAATTTCCCTACCGCTTTCTCTTGTGCCTAGTTTTGCGTTGAAGTCTCCCATCAACACTGTGTACTGTGTTTTGGAGGAATGCATGGCTCTGGAAATATCCCCATACATTTCCTCCACCACCTCATCGGGATGTGCCGAGGTTGGTGCGTAAAGCTGTATGGCCTTCAGCGAATACCATTTGGTGATTCTGAGTATCAGGTACGCGACCCTCGTCGACACACTCCCAATCTTTACAACGTTGTTGACGAGAGACTTGTGGATGATAAATCCGACACCTCCTTGGGACAGATGGTCGCCCTCCCGGTGATAGAACAAGTTGCCGGACTCGAGGATTACCGTGTCCTCCCCCTCTCTTCGGACCTCGGATAACCCAATAATATGCCAGCGTAACTTGTCTACCTCTTCTTCCAACTCCAGTATCTTCTCGTCAGTCCTCAGGGTGCCTGCGTTATATGTTGCCAGGTCGAGTCGTCGTAGGTGGCAACCGAACCTCCACCGGAGATTCTTAGCACTCCCTGCCCCGCCGTTACCATGGTCGCCACCGTAGCCAGGAATAGCGGGGCCGCCGGGGACTGGGGGCCGTTTGTTTGCGTCGTTAATCATGGGGGGATATTTTCCATAGTTGCCACGCTTGGCGAGCGGGTTGGCAGCCGCAGTTTTTTATTATGTTATTGTTGTTATTAGGAAGATGCTGCTGCCCATCTCCTTTCTGTGTCCCTCTGTCCCCTCTTACGACACCCACGGGAAGATATGGGGTAGTGGATATTCTCAACCGCCACTACACGGCAATAATATATCCCACTAAATAAATAGAATTAGGATATCCCCAGTAAAACCAGAGTAACCGACATAGCCCAACGGATTAGTAAGCTGAAGTGGCAATGGGCCGGCCATGTAACGCGAAGTACCGACAACAGATGGAGAAGAGAGGTTCTCCAGTGGTAGCCTCGTTCGTACTCGTAGACGAAGTGTTCCCGAAGGTTTCCCACTAGACGGAGTAACGACCTAGTAAGACATGCAGGAATTCGATGGCTTTTTGGTGCCATTCCATGAGGGAGGTTTATGTTCAGCTGTGGACTATAGAAGACCTATAATAATGATGGCGATAACTAAGTAAGTCCATGCCATGAAAGCGTAATGAAAGAAAGATAATCTTAAAATTTCATAGGTGAATAAATCGTATTTGGTCGGTACCGACAAAAATGTAAATGCAATTCGAAGTGGTTATTACCCACGACGTGATAAATGTTAAGGGAAATTATTGTAAGGAAACTTAAATATTTATAAAAAGATAATCTATAGATTTAGATTTATAAGAAGAAAGTTTGTGCCTATTTGAAGGGACGCATGTAGGCCTTACCTAACTTAGTCTTTACTTGTACATATATAATAAATAAAATAAAATAATAAAAATACAGTGAAATAATTTAAGATCGGTATCAAGTTACAACTTTATTTGAAATTTTTCGGATTGACACAGTGGGTGCAAAAACAAACACGAAAACACTGTACCTACTTCACGGGTAGTCGTTTACTTTAACAATCCCTTCGTATAAGAGAATCCAGACTTAAGCTAATAACCTAAAAGGCTTTTTAACTGAGCAGCAAACAAGAACTCCTTGACATAACAATACACGAGATTCGTTTAACAACTTAAAATAATCTCTGTAGAGAATGTAGACAAATGATTGACTCGTTATTTCCATGCGTAAATATACTTTATTAGAAAGTCATACAGATCCTACTGAAACGCTCATTGTTTGTATAAGTGAAGTCTCGTGTAGAACATGAATCATTAGGAAGGATGCCCTGTACTAAGTAAAACAAACATAAGCTGCGGAATAGGAACAACAAAAGTCATCCAATAAAATACGGAACTTTCCTACTGTTACACCGTTAACTATCGCGGTACGTGTAATAAATACTTTTATATAAAATTAAAATGACGAACAAAAATACACGCCACCAAATGGTAAGTGGCTCCTGCAATCCATGAAAAAGAAGGCTGCAGGTGCGCCTGTGAGGACTGATATGCCTCACAACCTCTATAGCCTTGAATTCAGAACATAACCGTGCAAGCTATTTGACGGCAGCAATAGGTAACAGGGTACGGTACGGTTACCTATTGCTGCCTAACCTACCCTGTAACCTACCATGACGTACTCCGAAGTAAAAATGTGGTACTAACACCTGGAAAACTCGTTACCGGTTAAAAGGGTCTTCTTTTCTTCTCTCCCACCACGACAAAAAATAACAACTGTCTCTCTTTTGGTTACAATGATCAGGCACAGAGAAACCTTAGCTTAGCAAATGTAGTAGGTTTTAAAACATGTTGTCATTTGACAAACGAAATTTTAATTTCTTACGTCGAAAAATTTAAGTTTTAATTCCATTTTATTCACTCCATTTCATTTTCTCATTTCATTTCATTTCATTTTACAATAGAGACTAGTCATCTGCACAAAACGGGTTTGTGCAGATGACTAGTCTCTCACAAGAGTGTGTGCGAGCACAGGAGACTCAATTCCCACACTCTTATACAAAACCGGTTCTTGTCATTGACCATAGGAAACACAGGGTATTATAGTTCTATGCTATGCTAATACACTAGTATTGTGCGAGTACGAAGTTCTTCCCAAATGGAACCGTTTCATAATACAAGTAAAAATTTAAAGAAGTGAAGGAAGAAAATATGCTATTTCTAACAAATTGTTTTCTGTATTTCATTGTATTGCAGTAGCCGTGCAGTGGCGGTTGAGAATATCCACTACCCCATATCTTCCCGTGGGTGTCGTAAGAGGCGACAGAGGGAGACGGGCAGGAGATGCGCAGCAGCATCTTCCTGATAACAACTGTGACGTAATAAAAAACTGCGATTGCCAACCCGCTCGCCAAGCGTGGCAACTATGGCAAATACCCCCCAATGAATAAATACACAAACAGACGGCCCCCAGTCCCCGGCGGCCCCGCTATTCCTGGCTACGGTGGCGACCATGGTAACGGCGGGGCAGGGGGTGCCAAGAATCTCCGGTGGAGGTTCGGTTGCCACCTACGACGACTCGACCTGGCAACATATAACGCACGCACCCTGAGGACTGACGAGAAGATACTGGAGCTGGAAGAAGAGGTAGACAAGTTGCGCTGGCATATTATTGGATTATCCGAGGTCCGAAGAGAGGGGGAGGACACGGCAATCCTCGAGTCCGGCAACTTGTTCTATCACCGGGAGGGCGACCATCTGTCCCAAGGAGGTGTCGGATTTATCGTCCACAAGTCTCTCGTCAACAACGTTGTAAAGATTGGGAGTGTGTCGACGAGGGTCGCGTACCTGATACTCAGAATCACCAAACGGTATTCGCTGAAGGTCATTCAGGTTTACGCACCAACCTCGGCACATCCCGATGAGGAGGTGGAGGAAATGTATGAGGATATTTCCAGAGCCATACATTCCTCCAAAACCCACTACACGGTGTTGATGGGAGACTTCAACGCAAAACTAGGCACAAGAGAAAGCGGTGAGCTGAAGGTAGGGAAATTTGGAGTAGGGCAACGGAACCGAAGGGGCCAGCAGCTGGCCGACTTTATGGAGAAAGAGGGACTCTTTATGATGAACTCTTTCTTCCAGAAGCGGCCCCACAGGAAGTGGACCTGGTCGAGCCCCGACGGTTCGACAAAAAATGAGATTGACTTCATTATGACGACCAGACGCCAACTGTTCAGTGATGTCTCAGTGATCGCAAGGGTGAAAACTGGCAGCGATCACCGAATGGTTAGAGGCACACTGAACCTAAACGTTAAGTTGGAGAGGTCTCGTCTAATGAAGTCAACGCTCCGTCCCCCTCGTGCTCTAATCCAGAATCCCGAAACCTTTCAGCTCGAGTTACGTAACCGCTTCCAGTGCCTGGAAGATTGCAAAGCAGTGGACGATATGAACGACAAGCTCGTGGAAACTGTCCATGCGGTCGGAGCTAAGTTCTGCAAGACCCGCCGCAGAAGAACACAAAAACTCTCCGATCACACTATTAATCTCATGGGTGTTAGACGGGAGATGAGGCTTCAATCGTCAACAGATTTGACAGCATACAGGCAACTGAACAGACAGATCTCCAAATGCATGCGGCGAGACTTACGCAACTTTAATACTTCTCGTATTAAAGAAGCGATCGAGCAGAACCAGGGCTCCAAAGTCTTTGCCAGAGATCTGTCTGCCAGAAAGAGCCAACTGTCAAAACTGAAGACTGAGTGTGGCAACATAGTTTCCGGGACACCTGAGATTCTGAGTGAGATTGAGAGGTTCTATGGGCAGCCGTACACATCATCGTTGGAGCCACACGCAAGTGTGAGTAACGATCCAAGAGCAAGTCTTATCCGACACTATTCCGATGATATCCCGGACGTCAGTCTGAGCGAGATTAGAATGGCTCTCCACCACCTTAAAAACGGCAGGGCCCCGGGCGAGGATGGAATTACAGCGGAGCTTCTGAAAGCGGGTGGAACACCGGTACTTGAAGTCCTTCAGAAGCTCTTCAATTCCGTCCTCCATGGTGGCACTACTCCGGAGGCGTGGAGCAGAAGCGCGGTGGTTTTGTTCTTTAAGAAAGGCGATAACGCTCTCTTGAAGAACTACAGACCGATTTCCCTTCTGAGCCGCGTCTACATGCTATTTTCGAGAGTCATTACGAATCGTCTCGCACGCAGACTCGACGACTTCCAGCCTCCCGAACAAGCCGGTTTCCGAAAAGGCTTCAGTACCATAGACCACATACATACCCTGCGGCAGATTGTACAGAAGACCGAAGAGTACAATCTGCCACTTTGCCTCGCATATGTGGACTATGAGAAAGCCTTTGATTCCGTCGAAATTTGGGCGGTGCTACAGTCCCTTCAGCGGTGCCAAGTTGACTGTCGGTACATCGAAGTGCTGAAGTGTTTGTACAGTAGGGCTACGATGGCTATCCGAGTACAGAACCAGAGTTCGAAACCTATCCAACTGCAGAGAGGTGTAAGACAGGGTGATGTTATATCCCCGAAACTCTTCACCGCTGCGTTGGAAGACGTTTTCAAGCTACTGGACTGGAAAGGATACGGTATTAACATCAATGGCGAGTACATCACTCACCTTCGATTTGCCGACGATATAGTCCTTATGGCAGAATCGCTGGAGGACTTAAGCATTATGCTCAATGACCTCAATAGTGCCTCCCAACGGATAGGTCTTAAGATGAACATGGACAAAACAAAGATCATGTTTAATGTCCATGTCACACCTGTGCCGGTAGTTGTTGGGAGCACTATGCTCGAAGTTGTCGACGAGTACGTTTACCTGGGACAAATAGTCCGACTAGGTAAGTCCAACTTCGACCGAGAGGTCAATCGACGGATTCAACTCGGCTGGGCAGCGTTCGGGAAATTACGACATATCTTTTCGTCAGGTATACCTCAATCTCTAAAAACTAGATTGTACAACCAGTGCGTGTTGCCAGTGATGACTTACGGATCTGAGACGTGGTCCTTCACTGCTGGCCGTATGAGGACGCTTAAGGTCGCTCAGCGAGCTATGGAGAGGGCTATGCTCGGAGTTTCTCTGCGTGATAGACTCAGAAATGAGGATATCCGCAGTAAAACCAGAGTGACCGACATAGCCCAACGGATTAGTAAGCTGAAGTGGCAATGGGCCGGCCATATAGCTCGAAGAACCGATAACCGGTGGGGAAGAAAGGTTCTCGAGTGGCAGCCTCGTTCCGGTAGGCGTAGTGTAGGGCGACCCCCCACTAGATGGAGTGACGACCTGGTAAGACATGCAGGAAGTCGATGGATGCAGGTGGCTCAGGACCGTGCTTTGTGGCATTACTTGGGGGAGGCCTATGTTCAGCAGTGGACTTGTAAAGGGCTGTAATGATGAATGATGATGATGATTGTATTGCATAACACGTTCCCAGCGGCACTGATTTATCTGTACTTTCTATTACTGCTTTACGAGACGTTTGAAACCTCGTTCTGAACCAGAGGTTGTAGCAGCATGAGGCTTAGTAAGCCCCACCGCCCACATGAAACAAAAATCCTTTTTTTGGCGCCAAATAAGGCGAATTGTATGGTTTTTGTCGCGATTATCATTATCAATGAGTTGATTAACCTAAATCTGCCGCCGCCTGTGGGCAGATTATTTAGTGTAGATTCTATAGGTAAAATAAAATGTGGGGTCTTATGTACCCCATACCGCACTGAAAAAGGGCAGTTTTTCATATTGTTTAGTGATGGGAAAAAAATATCGATTTTATTTAATTGTACTTATGGATGCTTTTTATTAAAACAGGGCAAGCAATAATATTTTTGCAACCAATACATTCTGTGAGAATTTTCTTTGCTGTTTTGTCGGCCTCATCCTTTTCTTTGATCCTTTTTCAAGATGATGTGGATTGTTTGGAGCGGGTTCTGAAAAAAAGCTGATAGTGTATTTTTGAAGCGGATTGATTAGGTGTAGCGATTTAGGCCGGTTTTAGAGCTCGACCGACCGTCGGTGCGTACCATCGGTCCTGACGATTCGCATAACCGATCGTCAGTTTGTAGCGTTCAGAGCTCTCCTGAGCAACGAAACTGGCCGGACTAGTACAGTCACAAACACGTACACGAAATGGACGCGTTAAAAATTGTTTAAGTGCTGCTTACTATGTTCGTAAACGTATGAGGAACAGAAGACGTAGATATCAGTTTCACCCAATCGTCGCCCAAAGAGCACTTCAAGGGGAATTTACTAATTTATATTCATTACTGCGCGAAGATGAAGATTTTTTTAATTACTTTAGAATGTCAATCAAAAGTTTTGATGAATTATCAGTGAAATTACAAGACAACTAAAAACATCCGCGAGGCGTTCGGTGTCGACATATGCCATATTTGATAAAAACTACTTAAATCACTAACACTATTTAATACCTATAAAATCATAAAATATTATTGAAGTTTAGGTTCGATTTTCTTGACGATGAGACACGCATCCGTACGGTCGGTGTAGCACTGAACGCGTCAATACGCTTCCATAGCGCGTCGGTCGACCGACGGTACGCATGGGGACGCGCTCGACCGACGGTCCTCGTACGCATTGCGTAGCAATATACGCATGCATACGGTCGGTAGAGCACTGTAACGACTTGTGAATTTTCATACAAAAGGCAAGCGCAACCTACGTACGCACCGACGGTCGGTCAAACTCTGAAACCGGCCTTATTGGAGCATTTCTATACATAAGTATGGGATCGTTACGGCCTGTGTGTCTTTTGCTTTTGTCAGTTGAATTTATTTATTATATTCCTACATAATTATTTCACTTAGACTGAGTATAATTTGTAAATATTGATTGGAAACTTACCTGTTTTTCAAATATCGGTAATTTAGAATTAGATTTACCACCCAATTCCTCTTTATCATCAATAATATTATTAATTAACTTTCTTCGGCAACGTTTCGACATGTTATTATATCGTCGCGGGTGCAGCGTTCAACGTTTTGCACAACACTAACGTAAAGCTAGCGTAGGGTGCGGTACGAGGTGTGCGGGGTACGAGGTGTTCGCAACCTCGTAACGCACTGTATTAAACTTTAATTTATTCAGTGCGGTAAGAGGCCTAAAAATCCGGTATTAAGGTAGATATACCAAAAAACTCGGCATCAATAGCACATCTCAGATATATAGTTATCTCTTTCCTAGACTGAAGCAAATGAAAGTTACACCTCTCGCACGACAGAGAAGTTTAAGTTTTTCTTTACCGCTATAAAGACGAGACACGTATAATCTATATTGATTAAATAAATATATTGCTATGTCTATGCACTGTTAGGTGTAACGGTGTTCCGATTCAATCGTTGTACGGCAAAGACCACACTACGAGGTCGGTGTCAGCGACAGATAATTTATTGCTATTATTTATTTACTCTCTGCGAATGGAGCGCGGATAGCTGCCGTGAAGCTCACATCGCCATTCGTATGAGTGTAAGAACAATGGATGTTTTAGTTACCTTACGCTGACTTTATTTATTTTACGCTTTCATTTGATGTCAAATATTCAATGTTGATGTTCTTACTGCCAATGTCTGAGACATTAAGTAAGTAGGCGTCCCTGTTCAGCCCTAACTTACTCCTTAAAGATCTCATTTATACAGTTTTATTCTACTCTCGTGCTTCTTCCAACATACCCATCTTTCACTACCATACATTAAGATAGGGATATGAATTGTGAATTATTTCTTTTAAATCTAATTTTAGTATTCCTGTTCTTCATAACCATCAACCAGTTATATTCTACTTCTAGTCATAGACCCTTATTCGTTATAAGGATCATTTGCCTCCATCACTCTTGGCATGTGGACTGATGATCGCGGCACCAGACGTTTCGCACCTGATGTTTTCTTATCCATTTATTCTAAGTACCAAAAATAGCATTCGAAAAAGGGTATTTCTCGACGTTTTGTAACAATTAAACGCGTTAAAATTATTTTATTAGAAGTATAGTAAGTACACAAGGCAATTATCGTTCGCTTACTTCCTCATTCTATATTTTTAAGCTTATGTTTTAGTTATATTTGTTTACCGATTTCTTGAAATAAAAAGGGAAACGATTTAAATGATCCTTTTTAAGTATATAGAAATATGAGGTAACGTACCTCAAGGTAAAACTAAAAAAACTAAACTAAACTAAGGGATTACCCTAAACCTGAGGTTGGGTTACCTCAAGGTTAGGGTAATCCCATTTCAATTTTTAAGGAAAAATTGCGCCACTAAGGGTAATAATATAGGGAATGAAGGTTTATTATAACTACTAAGATGACATTCTAGTTGTTCCCTTGAGCTTGGGATATTTTGTTATAGAATTAGGGTGATAAACGAGCACACAATCCACCTGAAGATGAGTGTATGCTATGGTTCATAGACACCTACTCACATCTATCCTCGATTAAGAATCAAAATGCAGATGCGTTGTCACCCCTGAGGACTAAGAGTAAGTAAAGAGTATCTCAAGTTCACTACACTCACCAAACGAAACACAGCAGCATTAAGCTACTACTTTACGCTGGTACTCTGTGAGAGCGTGGTCCTACCCCGGCCAAAGCAACCCATTCGTGCTACAACCATAATATAGCTCCAGTATGGCTCTACCACGTATAAAACTTTCTTCTTTTGTATCTTCTTCATTTTCTCATCAGCCTATTAGAACACGTGCTTCACCCACTGTGCAAAGGATTTGCCTCAATCATGACACTTGCAATTAACGATCGCAGTATGTAACAGAAGTCTCATATTTTTGACGTTGTTCTCCGTGCCTTCCACGAAACAAAATGGGAAGATTGATTTTCATACTTCACCACCACAAGGAATCCAAACAATTAATTATTAAGATCCATATAATCAGTTATGATAAGTATCATACACTAGCTATTAGCCCTAGCTTCGCGCGAGTGATTTCTTGATCTCAACAACAACACCACAATTTAAATATATAACTTATATAATTTATATATAAAAATTTTTAATTTTAATTTACTGAAACTAACACAAATTTTTTTATCAAAATTGGTCCAGTCGATTGAAGTCGTTCAGTTAAAACACTCATACAGAAAATTTATATACATATTTGAAGGTTAAATTATGATTATGTATATTTATGAAATTCAACTTTACGCGAAGCAATCTGTGTCAGGGATACAGGCGTAGAAACGAAACAAAGTTCAATTATGCCGCTTGGTTGGCACCTGCTCCCAGTTAGCATAGTTTACTGTAGCCCATCGACAAACTTTAACTAACCTGAATTAATGAGACACAGGGCAGATTAAATTGCTCCCAAAGAAATTTAGCACAGACAATAGGATTATATTTTTTACTAATGCCCGATTCCTATATACAAGAATCGGTTCATTCTCAGTAACTACCCATTTTATTACTACCAGATGCATGTATAACATTGTATACATATAACAAACTATTAAATCAGCCACTAAGGACGGCTTAAAATAAAAAAAAAAACTGTACACAAATCTTAAATAGTTGAACTGATATTTTGTTTTAAAAAAGAAAACGGCTCGTAAAAGAAAGCTTAGTGCTTTTGAATACTGACATAAAAGAAACCTGACATTAGGATAACGGCGCCGTCTGGTGGTAGACCATCTCTTAAGCCTCCATGTATTCATATATCCATCCATTTTCATGCATTCACTTTTATCACTCTAGCGTTAATATGCTTAAAAACTTTATTCTGGTATTGTTCTTTTTAGTTTAAAATTTTATTCTCAGATCAGCAAATAAAAATAGACAAAACGCTGCGTACGTTTCAAGTGACGCCAAAACCATGCTCATTACTTGACACGAACTCACGCACACACATTTCTTCTTTCTTTGTTTATCGGTCCGTATAAGTCTACGGCTGGACGTATGCATTCATTTTAGATGCTCATGTGTGCGTGAGGGCTTATTCTTACAAAAAGTTGAGCATGGTTTTGGCTTCGTTTACCTTATATTCCTTGATGACTTGAGCTTTTATTTTAGTGATAATTTTATTACCTATTTCATAGTTCGTAAAAGGTAAACAAAAGTCGTTATCTAAAGTTTATTCTTTAATATGCTGTTTATATTAAACAACAAATGAAGTTTCTGTCTAAACGTGTTCAAAAAGTAAAAGGCATTTAATTGGATTGGTATGTAAGCATACGCATGTTATTCGGCATTTATTTAATTATTTTTGTGTCGCTCAATACCTTGGTTAATCGTGGATCAACTTTGACAACCCTTTTTTGTTGAATAAAATGTGTGGTGGATTTTCCTAAATTTGGAGAAGAACCCTTGAAGGTGAAAAATTGGGGATGACGATTTTAAAGTAATTATTAAAACGACATTCGAGCTTGTGATAGGTATAACTTAGTCCATTTAAAAGAAAAAAGTAAATGCTGATTTCAAAAAGTAAAAGGCATTAAATAGTTTCTTTAATATGGAATGGTATGAAAGCATACGCATGTTATTCGGCATTTTTTTTATTATTTTTGGTTCGCTGAAGTCGGCTTTTACTTCGTGTTAAAAGTCGTTCTTTTTAATTTGACAACCTTACTTAAATATTTATTATAAGGGAGGAGGGGGGGATAAGTCGCTCGCGTCCGTAGTCTTTGACCACCTATTCCTAGGCCCACACTACACGTGTCCCCCGGGTGGTGCTAAATGAGCGACAAGCCGATGGCACAGACTCGGCTCCTCGCCGTGGTAGCGGCGTGAAACATACTACCTCATTATGAGGAACCAAACAAAAGAAATAGCCCCGAGTTCCCGGCGCCCCTTTAATGGGGCAGGGGTGCGAAGAATCTCCGGGAGAAAAACCGGCGACGAAGTTCGCCACCCGTCACGTTATGTCTCCCGGAGGGGCGAAAAGTGGATTGCAGAGGCCCGTCTGGCTACGTTGAATGTATGTGGAGCAATGAAAGATAAAATGGATGAAGTATGCGATATGATGTATGATAGAGGAATAGATGTGTTATGTGTAAATTAGATGAAACGGAAGGGGAAGGATGTCACTACACATGGCATGTATACCGCATACTGGTCTGGTGTGGACGAGATTGAGTGGGCATGCCAGGGAGTAGGTATCATCCTTTCAGAAAGAATGGTCCTATGTGTGAAAGAGTATGAATGTGTAAGCCCAAGGCTGCTATGGATACGAATGAAAGTGGGCGTAAAGAAGTTGTTTGTGCTAGGGGTCTCCGCCCCAGACATGACTAAGCCCACTTATATCCGAGAGCAGTTTCGGAAAATGGTAAGGATGGTGTTAATAAAATGTAAGGGAAATTAAAATATTATTATGCTAGGAGATTTTAATGGAAGGGTTGGGGTGACGAGGCTTGGTTATGAAAGGATATTGGGAACGTTTGGTGATGAAAGTATAAATGAAAATGGTGGAAGCCTCCTCACCGTATGTATGGAAAAAAATCTTTTTGTAACGAACACTTGCTTTCGCCACAAGAGGATTCACATGTATACTTGGGAAAGAGGTGATGATAGAAGCATAATAGATTTCGTAATTGTGGATGAAAGAATGAGGGGCGCAGTGGTAGATACAAGGGCGTCATCGGTCATCTGTGTTTACCACTGCGTTACAGCGTATTAGAACCGAAAGGTTACAGGAAGAAGGTGAGAAAAACAAGTTCAAATGTAGACTGAAAGAAAATATAAGTGGTTTGGATGAATTTTGTATGAATGAGTTAGACTTGGAGAATGTATGGCAAAATGTTAAGAAAGGTTTAGTGGAAGTATGTGGTGTTAGTAAGAGAAAGAATGAAAGGAAAAATAATACGTTATGGTGCGATGATGAGATACGTATGGAAGTTGAAGCAATGAAAAGAGCATGGCTAGATTTACTAGCAACAAAGGCTGGTAATTCTAGCGGTACGAATGATGATATTGAAAGAAAAAAGGCATTCTTTAGACGTCTAAATAAGAGATTAAAATAAGTAGTTGAAAGGAAAAAGCAAAAAAGAACGGATAAGAATGATAGAGGAATATCGGATAACTTCCAGGCAAATATTAAAATGTTCTGAAAACTCATAAGAACTGCCAGGGGACATTTAAAATAGCCTATAATGAATGCTATAAGAGATGAGAACGGCTACATTCTGAATGATGAAGTTTTGAGTTTAAAGAGATGGAAGGAATATTTTGAAAGCGTTTTTATGAGTGAGAAGACAACGTTTAAAATAAATGAAGTAGAAACTCCGAAAGAAGAGGAAAGAGGTAGCGAGATAAGTATAGATGAAATAATAAACAATGAAAAGTATGAAAGCAGGTAAGGCTGCCGGATATGATAGAGTTTCACTCGAAACGCTAAGGGCTGGAGAGGAAGTGGTGGCAGGCCTGCTGCACACCTTTTTTAATTTATGCTGGGAACTATAGCGGGTACCGGTAGACTGGTGCAAAGTCGTGATAGTCCCAGTATATAAAGGAAAAGGGTCGCAGCAGGGCTCTAAAAACTACCGTGGTATCAGCCTTCTTAACATTGCTGGAAAATTGTATGCTAAGGTACTGATTGGAAGGGTCATGAAAGAAACTGATGAAAAAATTTGGGATGTGCAAGCGGGATTTAGAAAGGGAATGGGATGTACAGATCAAGTCTTTTCCATGCGCAAATTCGCGGAAAAGTTTTTGGCCAAAAACCAAAAGGTTTTTTGTGCGTTCATGGACTTGGAAAAGGCCTATGACAGAGTGGATAGGGATGTGCTATGGCAAACACTGAATTCATTTGGGTTGAACGCTGGCTTGATACAGGCATTGGAGTCACTTTATAGGGACTCTTGTGCTTGTGTTAGGATCAACGGTGTCTACTCGGACTGGTTTGGCATCCATAAAGGTGTCAGACAGGGCTGTGTGGCTTCCCCGTGGCTGTTCAACCTATTTATGGACAGTTGTTTGCAAAATTTGAAAGTTGAAGAATGCGGATTAAGAATGGGTGAGTAAACCGTCAAATGCCTTTTGTACGCCGATGATCAAGTTATTCTTGCGTCGTCGGCGGCCGAGCTCCAAATGATGGTTACATTAATGATCAGATCATTAAAAGAAAGGGGTATGAAAGTGAACGCAAGTAAGACGAAAGTTATGGTTTTTGAAAGAGAAGAAAGTAAGACGATAAGTGAAATAAGAATAGAAGGGGAGTTGATCGAGCAAGTAGATGAGTTTGTATATCTGGGTTGCGTATTTATCAGGGATAGGAGATGTGGAAAATAGGATAAATGTGGCCTACATTCTATTGTGAAGAGTCAAAATATGTTGAAAAAAGCACGTATGGCAATTCACAATGCTGTGTTGGTCCCTACTTTAACGTATGGTAATGAAAGTTCGGTGTGGCAGAAGAAGCACGAGAGTAGAATGAATGCAGTAGAAAAACAGTAGAAGGCGGGGAGTATGTTAGGGCTGAATCTGAATGACAGGGTAAGAAATTGTGTAATAAGAGAAGAGTGTGGTTTGCAAGATGATGTTGTGACCAGGATTAAGAAAGGAATGCTTCGGTGGTTTGGTCATGCGGAAAGAATGAGTGAGGAAAGAGTGACAAAGAAAATTTATGTAGCAGAAGTGAATGGCAGAGTCGGGAAGGGACGTCCTAGGCGAAAATTTATCGACCGAATTTGCGATTTATTAAAAATGGGCCAAATTAGGAGTACCCTTAACCGACGAGCATGTATGCGTAGGTGTATGGATACAAATAAAATACAAATGGAAGTCTGTAGTCTCTGCCTACCCCTCTGGGTGACAGGCGTGAGTGTTTATGTAATTAAACTTTTCATACATTGTCAATTCCCTTTAACGAATTCCTTAAACTTATCTTATTTATTAGGCCACGTAACCGTCTCAATTAAACTTCCAGACCAGTACGTCACCTAGAATAATTTCTACCTGAGTTAAATCATCTCATAACCAAACTATTTAAACTTCGAGCGTTAAGCAGCACTACGAGACCCTCTCGGTTAATTAACTTTCACCGATAAAATAAACTACTAAGATTTATTTTCTTAGAGACTTTTTCCAACTGTTTGATAAGTTCTTTACAGAAGTTCAGTTGACCTAACAGTGCGCAGTGGTAGAAGTTTTTTGAAGTTGAGCGTAGTTTTTTAATTCAGGTTTCATTTTCAACTTAGAGCGACACAGAGTTCACCTTATCCATCCTCAATTAATAATCAAAATGGAGATAAGTTGTCACCACTTAGGTGACAAGTTATCTCCATTTTGTAATCGTAATTATATTAAAAATGTTTTCCAGTCCTCATCACTAAGTATATGAAACATATCAGCATTATGATGTAGTATTTTATAAAAAGTATCCGTTCCGTTCCTGGTGAACACAGGCCTCTACCTTAGATTGAATTACAGGGAGATATTTGGCATGGATTTGTGGGCATTATAACTATTATTTAAAAAATTGGGTCCTTAAATTTCGGACTCATTAATGACGATGATGTAATCACAACTTCTAAATATAAAATGAATAAACCTGAACAACAATTTTACTTCTCAATTACGTTCGTTATCACGGTTCCGAAATGTCACTAGTGCATCAAAATGGCTCACCGATGTGAGGTGGCGTGCAAATTGCAGTACTTCCCGCACCCAGTGTGATTATATTTACTGTAGATGGCTGGCGAAGTGACGCGGCATGTCACGTTGCCCAGTCATGTCACGCTCTACCTGACAACTTCATTTCAAATGTTAGATCGGTGCATTCTGATAACTTCTGGCTAAAGGGATGTTTTCTGGTAGTAGTAGATAGATAGATGGAAAAAAAATTTTTTCAAAAGGGAAAAGGCATTCTCTGCTAACTAGCCTTTGGTAGCTTGGTGAGAGCTATGGGTTGAGGCGCAACAGAAAAAAAACTAGCTTATTTAAAAAATAGCATTAAAAATGCGTTATATAACATAAATATGATAGTGTATACATAATATACATACCAAAATAAGTAACATACATTCTGTAAAGACTAGGAACAAGCACAAGCTGGTGATACCAGTTTCTCGACTCCACAGAGTAGGTAATTCTATCTTGAAAATATACAAGATCTCTCATCATCTCTATTACCAAATTAAAACATTTTATTATAATATAAATGAATACACGATTGATAATAACCTCTGGGAATGAGGTAGTCGCTTCCAAGCAGTTCCTAAAATATATTTAGTAAATAGTTATATAATATCATAATATAGTACCTATAACCTTCCATACTGTATAATTTACTGTTTTTTAAAAAGTCCCGCTGGGTTTCTTGCTGGTTCTTCCCAGGATAGAGGTTTTTTCCGAACCAATGGGGAAAAAAAATGACTTTCAATAAGAATTACATGTAATCTATATTTCTGTACTCATTCATCACAACCCCGGTCAGCCTCTCATGTTATCTGATAACGGCCACAATATCCGCCGGTTACTTTCCTTTTTCCCATAACCATGGGCCGCTCCGACTACTCTGCCGAGGACTTCAGTCTGGGCTTTATTCATTTATTTATTATAATCTATCCTATATTCATGTTATATTCAACACATATATAACTACGCTTTCAGAAAGTTGGTCCATGAACGTCTATTAAAGACAATGCATTTTACATGACTCATCCATTTAATATGAATTGCTAAACAGACATAATATATATATATATATATATATATATATATATATATATATATATATATATATATATAATTTTGCATGTATATGCGTGTATTTATATATTTGTATATATGTTTGGATAGGTCATATATGTATAGTTTATTTATTAGTAATGTGTATAAATTATATAGTTAATTATCATTGGTTTTGTAATCTTTTATTCTATATTGCCACACCTACGTTCAATTCTCACCACTCCATGGGTTGACCGGTAGAGAATCCTCAAGACATTAAGTCCGCCCTTTGTATTCTTTTGTTTAAGGATATAATAAAGAATGAATAAATAAATATATATTACCTTATTTATCATTAATTTATACATACATATTTATATACTCCAAATAATATATATTATATTTCTATGCTCCAACCAGACGCCTCTTACACCATCCACGGGATGATATGGGGGTAATGGATATTCTTACACCGCCGATAGACAACAAAGCTATCATGAGATTTTTAAATTGAATTATTTCAGAAATGCGACATCAACAGTAAATGCACCCAAGTGAAATACGTTCAATCTAAGGATGATCAAAATCGAGTCAAGTTCACGTGAGTGATTCTCACGGAGAACCGCCGAAATGTTGTTCTCAAGGACAATAAGTAAACAAAAATATTTGCAGATTTACAGAAAATCACAATGAAATAAACTACTTGATTATACCGCCACCTATCGGAAGCCGTAAGAACTTTCTGGCATTATGACAAAGTCACCTTTTATGACACACACGAGCCGTAATCGGGCTATGAAATCTAAATGAGAAGGCTGATGAGGAAGAGTAAGTGCTCTCTTTTAGTATATAATTTTACAGGCCCATTACATAGTAACTTTTTTACACAAGGAGAGCACTAATGACCATGCGTTTCACCTGGTCTCTAAATCATATGGGTCTGGATAATGTGCTGGTGACAGTAAGTTTCACTATGAAAAAAAAAACTGCGTAGCTACGAGCTAGATTGTCAGATTAATGACACGCGCGGGAAGTCGCAGAGCTGCGCTGCGCCACTGCTACATGGTGTACGTGGTAGAGCCACGCTGCAGCTTAATAACCATTAAACTGCATATCTACTAGCTAGATGTACAGCTTGATGACACGCGCGGGAAGTCGCAGAGCTGCGCTGCGCCACTGCTACATGGTGCACGTGGTAGAGCCACGCTGCAGCTTAATAACCATTAAACTGCATATCTACTAGCTAGATGTACAGCTTGATGACACGCGCGGGAAGTCGCAGAGCTGCGCTGCGCCACTGCTACATGGTGCACGTGGTAGAGCCACGCTGCAGCTTTATAACCATTAAACTGCATATCTACTAGCTAGATGTACAGCTTGATGACACGCGCGGGAAGTCGCAGAGCTGCGCTGCGCCACTGCTACATGGTGCACGTGGTAGAGCCACGCTGCAGCTTAATAACCATTAAACTGCATATCTACTAGCTAGATGTACAGCTTGATGACACGCGCGGGAAGTCGCAGAGCTGCGCTGCGCCACTGCTACATGGTGCACGTGGTAGAGCCACGCTGCAGCTTAATAACCATTAAACTGCATATCTACTAGCTAGATGTACAGCTTGATGACACGCGCGGGAAGTCGCAGAGCTGCGCTGCGCCACTGCTACATGGTGTACGTGGTAGAGCCACGCTGCAGCTTAATAACCATTAAACTGCATATCTACTAGCTAGATGTACAGCTTGATGACACGCGCGGGAAGTCGCAGAGCTGCGCTGCGCCACTGCTACATGGTGCACGTGGTAGAGCCACGCTGCAGCTTTATAACCATTAAACTGGCTGCAGTACGAATCGGTCGGTATACGGTATACGGTATAGTTGTAGGCTTTCACTAAATACCAGCGTGATACGGCAGCATAGTTTTTGTATGTTGAGTGTAGAGAACCAGTGATCCTTTTTACTAGTAACTAGACATTCCATCGTAGTCCTCAGGAGTCAAAGTGAATCTGCATTTTGCCTATATTTATGAATGTATGTATGTATGTATTAATGTAATGCAATTTTACAATTCAGTTTTCTCTCACTTCCGGATGTCTGAATTCATTTGATTGTCAGAATTTCATGTCTGATCTGTTATTCTAACTATGAAAATTCAAGTTTTACTATATTTACGATAGGGTAGGGGACTTTTTTTGAACATTAATTTACAGTTATATAATATTTTACGCAATTAAGTACCTATGAAAAATTTGGACAATAACAGTATGGTAGCTCAGGTAATCAGATTAGCAGGATTATCTCATTCCCGGGGGTTTATATATTATCCACAGAACACCTAATATAGCGGAATAGAAATGCCTTTGTTTCAATTTACTTGCAGTACCACTGCCGCCGCTAGTCTCCCCACTCCTTGCAGGTAGTTAACACACTCAACTCATATACGCTAGTGCTTGACAAAAAACTATCGATAAAATATCGACACGGAATAATGTAGGTAATAAATATGTGATAAAATAAAACAGTGTAATGATATAATATGAAACGTAAATTTAATGAAATAAACTTAATGCTATTAAAAAAAACGTAAAGTAGAAAAAATAATTAATTACAAGGAGTGAAACTTATACAGTAAAATAGAAAAAAAATTAAGACATTTTCATCATTTCAAAAACAAAATATTTATTTATAAGTAAAATGCAAATATTTATTTAAAAGTTGTCTTTTTGATACTTTTTGTGCTGAGGTTTTCATCAAATGGTGAAGGCGAATATCTGTATACCTTTCTATAATACATTTTGTTAACAATATTACATGGTTTTCCATTGGTCCCTGGTCAAATTGATAAAAATCGATTTCTCTGAATACTTCAATGCCAATGAAATGACGTAAGGCTCTGGATGTTATTTGCTCTTTAGACTTTTCAAAATTTTTGACTAATTGAGCATCCACAGTAAAAGTTTTAAGAATTGATTCAATTTTCTTACAAATCAAAATTTGTTTGTATTGACTTTTTTATAGGATAAGGGTGACAAACGAGCACACAGTCAACTTGATGGTAAGTGGTTGCTGCGGCCCATAGACATCTACATCTATCCTTTATTACAAATCAAAATGTAAATGCGTTGTCAACCGTGAGGACTAAGATAGAATGCCTCATTTCCAGTAAAAAAGGCCTCCGGCCACCTGCACTCATCAAGCGAAACGCAGAGGTAAACCACTGCCTACTTCACGCTGGCTTTCTGTGAGATCGTGGTACCACCCCGGTTCGAGCCGGCCCATCCGTGCAACAGCAAGACTGACTTGATTTCAATATAATTACACAAAATGTAAAGCGTTTCGTTTCCGAATTATAAAGTATCAAAAATGTACTAGTGGCGCCACATAATTTCTTTATTGTTTTGCATAATAGAGCCACGGGATGGTTTGTGTTTTACTAAAATACTTTATTTATTTAGAAGATACTTACATTTTCACAAGTTGTCCAAACGTGAATAGTCGGATAAGCATGATCCAAAAGAACACGTCGTTTTCTTGTAGGATTAAAATCCTTTTCTTGAAAATGTACTGAACATATTTTGCTACGTTTAGAAGGAAACCAATTTTTTCCCTGTCGCCAAAATCCATTTTTCCTTAACTTCTGGTTTTATCGGAAAACTAAAAAAATATAAGAATATTGATTGAATAAGAAAAAAACATTTATTGTTAAATAAAAACTTACGCTTTTTATTTAACAGCAAAATTTATTTCTAAAAATAACCTGCTAGAATTGATTATACAAGGCATAGAATATCAATAGCGTCGATAAACTAAAATCTAAGCACATCCTTAATTGGCGTCTGGGACCAGCGGCCATACTACGATGCGTTGAAGGGCAAAGTATCGTTCAATAAAATCGATTTAAAAATGTATTATTTTACTCACCAATGATAAGAAATTCGTTTAGAAGAACAATAACCCCTTCCTGAACAGTTTGAACAGTTCGAAACACTGCAATAGAGCATTTTTAACCACGTGCACCACGACTAACACGTGACGACGGTTTGTTTCGAACTGAGTCACGAAATTCTAGTAGTTGGCTTTTAAGCCATATACACGGCGCGCGTTCCCGGCTCGTATAACATTTCTACTAGCTATATTAAGTGTTCTGTGATATTATCAATCAGGTACTATTTGGTAGTATTAAAAATTTTTGACAGATAGATCCTGCTATACTTCTCATATAATTTTTTTTAATTACAATTTGTATTAGTAACTAGCTAACCGTTCCGGTTTTGCACGGGTGATTTCTGGATCTCGACAACTGCGCCACAATCGGGTCCAATTGTAAAATTAAACCCCCCAGGGACCCAATCAAACGCGCACAAAGAATCATAAAATAGTTCAAGCCGTTTTCAAATTTTAGCGATACTAACGGACAGCAATGATATTTTACATATATAGAGGCAAAATTACTGAAGTGCACGAAAATGTGTCACTATCTGTACTATTTCAGCGATTTCGTCTTTTATGTATCTCGTTTAACCGTTTAATTTTAAAGCGCTATGTAGATATGGACATTGGGAATTCGGCGCTCGACCATTTGGGTTAGATAACGTGCTCTAACGTTGCCGAGGCATGTTTGAGCGCAGTGAAATACTAGTAACACCGATTTTTCGGATCTACTTTCTGTGTCTACAATTTGTTTTATACTAATTGAATGAAATACTAGTAACAACAATTTTAGTATCTAGTTTTCGTATCTGCGATTTATACTAATTTAACAAAAGTAAAAGACAATAAAGGATTTGCTATAGGACGATAAATAGTTTACAAAAGGTTGCAAATTTTATCTATTGGGGCCATGACGGCTGGTGATTCCCAGTGATCTGTTTTCCTAACTCACACGGGAGGCCCCGATCCGATGCATTGTTCAGATGGGCGTAGTTAAATTTAGGAGGGCTTGCTTGCTAAGAGGAATAATAGAAAAAGTTGTGCTCCCTTATGGAGGAATTTTCAATAGGTAGCTATCTCTGGCTGCAGGTGTATGCAAGTGTTCCCGTGACCTCGCTGTAAGCGAAGAAAGTATAACACTAAGTTTCAGTCAATGCAAGTCCAATAAGTCGTGTTTGTCCCCGTAAGGCGGGTAATCGTAAGTATTTTCTCATGAAAAGGAAAAGTTACTTGTTTAAATTTTTGTTGAGTACAATAATTAGTGGTAGGGTTTACTTTTACCGTTTAGGGTATTTACCGCGATCTTACCTATTTTTGCCGCCTAACAGCAGAACGTTAACTGCTGCGCTGCGGTCTGAGATGTATAGAGAGCCAGTATAACAGCGAAGCTTTACATCTTGTTCCTCGGAGGTGATAACGTTTTTAGAGCTTTATTGGTTCAGAGTCAGTTGCAGGTGTCAATAAGTAGCAATTGCTATTGAATAGATTGACTGGTTTGTTGTTAGTTCGTTTTGACCTTTAATCTTCTAGGTCTCTTTTTATTTTAAAAATGGGATACAAAGATAAGAAAAGTGTGATGTATCCTCGAGTTTTTTACATTCATTTATCTTAAAGGTTTTGCGATATTTTTCTAAACTGCTAAGCGAATGATAAATCTATTAAAATTGCAATTTTCCATAGCAGCCAGCACCAGGAATCCAGCTAAGGTTATTTGTTTTAACCCTAAGTAACCAAAAGTTTGTTACATATAATAAGTTAAACTATTCTAAACATACTGAACAGTTCAAACGGACTACGTTGCTTGCGTTTCGATATCGTAACCAATATCGTCGAACCTCATACGTGTTCGATAGCGGATGCAACTTTGCATTTGTAAGTTTGTCTAATGGGTGCCAAAATTCGTACGTAAATTTCACTCATATTGCTCTCGAATTTAAATTCTTGTATTAAATTTTAAATTGGAACCACGATAGGTTTGAAGTAGTGAAATAGAACTAATATTTTGAAAAAATAAATAAGTTAAAAGGAGTCCACCGCTGGTCACAGGTATACTTTGATCTCTGATGGATCATACTTTGTTCTCTCAGAAAGTTTGGGGAAAGTAAAAAAGGGATCTATGTTTGAACTTTTATTACTAAATCTTTTTAAAGATACATAAACTAGCATTTACATAATGTCTGAACAAATTTTCCCTCATATGTTGTAGTCACACTGCACCTGCATTACGGTTGTAGCACGAAAGGGTTGATCGACCGTGACGGACCACGCTCTCACAGAGTGCCATAACGAACACTGGTATTCTAGTATGAAATATCACTTTAAAGTTGGTTTATTTCGTATATGATAACACACAGTCCACCTAATGTTAAGTGAATACCGTGGTCTGTGGATATCTAGATCTATTCTCAATTAAGAATCAAAAAGCAGATGCATTGTCACCCTGAGAACTCCGATTGAATGTCTCGTATACAGCAAAAAGGATCTCAGTTCTCTCCATTCATCATACGAAACACAGCTGCACTAAATTGCTATTGGTATACTGCTTGAGCCATCGACCGCTTGGTCGAACTTCCTTTTTTCTGGGTTTATTATATTAATAAGTTAGATTGCCATCGCTTATAAGAATTTCGAGACGAGTCTGTTTCTGCTGCTGCTGGATTTTTTCGAGTCAAATCTCGTGATATTTTTATGCGTCTTACTGTGACGCGCAGTAATTTATTATTTAATGTGATTGAATTTATAGAAAGTAGATAAGGAAAAAACACCTACTCATCTCCAGTCTTTATCAAGTATTCTATAAAAATATTGTAAGCTTTTTCCAATCAAGAAGGGATTAAAAAATAAGGAATTCACTAACGTTATTTGTTAATTTAATATTCCAAGCAACTAATTCGGATAAATAAATAACATTTTTCAAGATTTGATTCCCGAGATTTAGATAATGGATAGTAAAAAACATTTTCGAGCATAAATCGTGTTTTTTTTTTAAATATAGGGATGACAAACGAGCACGTAGTCCACCTGATGGTAAGTGGTTGCTGTGGCCCATAGACATAAAAGATAAAAATCAAAATGCAGATGTGTTGTCACCCGTAAGGACAAATATGTAATGCCTCGTTTTCAGTAAAAAGGGTCTCCGGTTCTCTACACTCGCCATACGAAATACAGTAGCGTTAAGTTGTTATTTTACGCTGGTATCTGTGAGAGCGTGTTCCTTCCCCGTTCGAGCCGACCCAATCGTGCTACAACTACACTACTAATATAGCTAGAGCACATTTTGAAACATTTTACTCGTTGTTTTAACGAATATAAAATAAATTGTTATTTTATATTACATTACAGTTCTCACTTTTGCCAATAATTGCAAAAGAATAACGATACTCAATAAGGATTATTCATGAGGATATTGAAATAATTGTCATATATTGGTACGGACTTCCATTTAGCGCGATTCTGTTACAACTCTTTCGCCTCTTTTACATTCACGTACCCGCACATACATACTCTTTGGTTAAGGGTACTCTTAATTTAATAATATTGATCTAATATTGTATTAGAGCAGGAGGCTGTGAGCTACCGTCCTCTCGAGGTATGTACTATTATAATTAAAATAAATTCAAACCCAAGCATTATAATTGCAAGATTTCCAGATACAATCTCAGCTTTTCTTTTATACAATTTATTACGTTTAAGTTAAATTCTAAATGATCATAAAACTAACCATTGGAATAAATCCACATGGCCGTTTACATAAGAACACAACACTTAAAACAAGCCCCACTATTTTAAAGCGAACCTGCTAAGAATACAACGTGACCTGTAAGTAGCAGACGTATACAGTCTCATTGTAAAAAATACAGTGAACGTCGGATGCATAACTTTTCAGCTTGTTTTGTTACAATTTAAACATAGTTTCTTTATAAATGAAAAAATAAACAACTCTTTGCATACATTTTTATCTAACATAGCATTAAATATCAAATGTTACCATTACTGTCGTTGCAGTTTTTAGCTTTTTGCTACTCGAAACAGGCCATATTTAGAACTTATCATCAAGCCATGAAAGTCTACAGCTGGGCTGGGCCACTCCCGTTGTACGGAGGATTCGCTTTAACCATCACGGTTGGCTGGATTGATGACCGCAGTACCAGACATCGTCACGCTTGCCTGGCGGATTGATGATCGCAGTACCAGACGTCACGCTTGCCTGGCGGATTGATGCTAGCAGTACCAGACATCGTCACGTTCGCCTAGCGGATTGATGATCGCAGTACCAGATATCTTCACGCTTGCCTGGCAGATTGATCATCGCAGTACCAGACATCGTCACGCTTGCCTCGCAGATTGATCATCGCAGTACCAGACATCGTCACACTTGCCTGGCGGATTGATGATCGCAGTACCAGACATCGTCACGCTTGCCTGGCGGATTAATGACCGCAGTACCAGACATCGTCACGCTTGCCTGGCGGCTTGATGATCGCAGTACCCGGCATCGTCACGCTTGCCTGGCGGATTGATGACCGCAGTACCAGGCATCTTCACGCTTGCCTAGTACCCGACATCGTCACGCTTGCCTGGCAGATTGATCATCGCAGTACCAGACATCGTCACGCTTGCCTGGCGGATTGATGATCGCAGTACCAGACATCGTCACGCTTGCCTAGCGGATTGATGATCGCAGTACCAGACATCGTCACGCTTGCCTGGCAGATTGATCATCGCAGTACTAGACATCGTCACGCTTGCCTAGCGGATTGATGACCGCAGTACCAGGCATCTTCACGCTTGCCTAGTACCCGACATCGTCACGCTTGCCTGGCAGATTGATCATCGCAGTACCAGACATCGTCACGCTTGCCTAGCGGATTGATGACCGCAGTACCAGGCATCTTCACGCTTGCCTAGTACCCGACATCGTCACGCTTGCCTGGCAGATTGATCATCGCAGTACCAGACATCGTCACGCTTGCCTCGCAGATTGATCATCGCAGTACCAGACATCGTCACACTTGCCTGGCGGATTGATGATCGCAGTACCAGACATCGTCACGCTTGCCTGGCGGATTAATGACCGCAGTACCAGACATCGTCACGCTTGCCTGGCGGCTTGATGATCGCAGTACCCGACATCGTCACGCTTGCCTGGCGGATTGATGACCGCAGTACCAGGCATCTTCAGGCTTGCCTAGTACCCGACATCGTCACGCTTGCCTGGCAGATTGATCATCGCAGTACCAGACATCGTCACGCTTGCCTGGCGGATTGATGATCGCAGTACCAGACATCGTCACGCTTGCCTAGCGGATTGATGATCGCAGTACCAGACATCGTCACGCTTGCCTGGCAGATTGATCATCGCAGTACCAGACATCGTCACGCTTGCCTAGCGGATTGATGATCGCAGTACCAGACGTCACGCTTGCTTGGCCGATTGATTATCGTAGTACCAGACGTCACGCTTGCCTGGCGGATTGATGCTCGCAGTACCAGACATCGTCACGCTTGCCTGGCGGATTGATGATCGCAGTACCAGACATCGTCACGCTTGCCTAGCGGATTGATGATCGCAGTACCTGACATCCTCACGCGTGCCTGGCGGATTGATGACCGCAGTACCAGACATCTTCACGCTTGGCTGACAGATTGATGATGGCAGTACCAGACATCTTCACGCTTGCCTAGCGGATTGATGATCGCAGTACCAAACATCTTAACGCTTGCCTGGCGGATTGATGATCGGAGTACCAAACATCTTAACGCTTGCTTGGCGGATTGATGATTGGAGTACCAGACATCGTCACGCTTGCCTGGCGGTTTGATGATCGCAGTACCAGACATCGTCACGGCGTCTTGACCCATTGTCATTGGCCGTAAACGAGATCATTGTTTACCGCCATCTATCAGAAGTCATAACGTATTTATGACACATTTCATAAACACCTCTTATGACACCCATGAGACGAAGTCGAGTGATGAATTCTATAATGCCGTCACCACATGGTGTGACCTGGAAAGTATTTGAAGTAAGAATTATAAATTTGTTTTTAATCTGAAAAATAAATTTAAATGTCTTCGAAAGTTTTATTTCTTATCTCTCAGACATGAAGATTTCCTCACGATGTTTCCCTTCACCACCGAGCATGTGGTAAGTCAGTCGACCCGGGATTCGAACCCAGGACGTCATGATCAGCTGTCGCACCACTAAAACCACTAGACCAACGAGGTAGTATTGTCTGATACTTGTATATATTTATGGTAATTCGTGAGGATGAAAGAGATTTTAGGAATGCCTATTAAATTTTCCATGTTATTTTTGGGACTTTTCTTCCCCGCGTATCTTTCTACTTATGCCTTATATCGAATAATTATACTAGTTACGTATACCCTTCAGACCCTAACATACCAGTGTGATTACTTGCTTTTGTAACATTTTGCTTTTCGCGGCAAAAATAGGTAAGAATTTTGTTTTGTTAATATTGTATTTTTTATAAAACGGCTAGACAAACTAGCACTACACGAAACAGCAGCATTTTGCTGCTATTTTACGTCAGTATTTTGTAAGAGCGTGATCCTTTCTCGTACGATTCGATGCATTTGTACTCCAACTGCAAGGTAATTCTACTATGTCAAAATAACAATTATTCGCAAAATTGGCTTGGTGTACTATGTACGCGTAGATTGTGAAGCTTTTTTTATATTGGGAATCTATTATGTATGGTTTTAACAATATACCATTAGCCTATGAAAATAGGTTACAGAAACAATGCCAAAACATAAAATTATTAATTTCAGTCTGTCATCAAAGCAACATTATCTTCAAAGGGATTCAGTACTCTCAATTAACGAAACATCAATTATCTTCGTTGCCCGTAAAATTCTAATTATGAAGCTAAAAATAAAGCTATCCTTAGTGGCTTTAAATAGGTATGAAAACAGAATATTAGCGAGAACTTACACGACGTAAAAATATAAATACCGCTACAACATATTAAAATCCACCCTGCTGAACTTAGACTGCCTCGTAGAGATCCCCCCCCCCCATTAGCCATAGTTACAACTTTAGAAGAGCGGTTCGCTGTTGTTATAGCATACCTTAAGCGCGAAGCACGTAGGTATATTCTACTAGGGCTTAAATCAAGATTCCAACGTTCCCACGCATGAAATCGCACCTAAAAATCTATCGTGAGACATATAAATGATATAAAAAGCATATTGTCAGAATGATAAATGATTGTTGAACGTACATTTTTTGAATCGATTAATTGCTATTTTTACATAAAAATTGGTTTCGTGGGTTATGGTGTGGATTTATTATGTCAGCATGTATAGAGGGAAGCACTAAAACTTTGAAAATATCAATTTTTCAACTCAATCAAGTTTTTAGTCTCTTCAGCTACGAGTGTCAGTGTGGGAAGCCATGGAATTATATAAATATAAATGGCATTTTAATTTTGTTTTTTTTTCATTTTGTTTAGTAAATTATCGGTATTTTGAGCAGCCATATGTAATAATTTGTTTCTAAAGCTAGCTGATACTACAGTAAATTGTCACAAAGCCTGCTAAACATTGGTACAGTTACCTACTGTTCCTTCTCATGGTTACTTGAATCTCAATGGGGTGATGAATTGGTATAAACATAAATAATATTCGCTTAAAAGTTTGCAAGAAGTTTAAAATTGAAATTTAGATAAAAATGTTTTCTTATTATTTTTTTTAATTACCTTATTGGTATATCTTTTTAAAATATTCTTATGGTGTAGTAGATAATTATTTTCATTATTCGTTCGCTGTCACACGTAATGGCGTTCAACTCGTTTACAATATTATTTATGATAATAGTAATAACAAATTTCCTTGTCACAATTTACTTTTTGACTTACTTAAACCATAATTATTAGAAAAATAGATTTGTTTTTAAAAATCGGAGGTTTAAAACTGTACGAATTAACCTTACAACTAAAACTACTTCCGCAGTTAAATAAAATAGAGGTATAATCATGCTTCTTGAGTTGGGACAAGATGAAATTTTTTTAAAACGAAATAAAGTTGATGAGAATTTTTTTATTAACGAGTCAAGGAATTTTTTATTGACGTTTGTCATGAAACTATCGGAAAATTGAAAGTATAGTAATAAGTTTATTATTGAAAACTTGTGTGTATTTAAACTACTTTTAAAAAATCACGTATAACATGAGCGCTTTAAAGATGCACATTTGGATTTACCAAACTTTTTTTCTATTATTTTTATATCCTTATCTGTATTCCCTTGTCGCCTCTTACGACATCGCGGGATGATGTGGGTTAATGGATATCTTTACACCACCACATGATATATAGATTACAAGTTTATAAAAATGCGCAGATATAGAAATAATTTTATACATCGTAAGACATGCTAAAAAAAGGTTAGCTTGCAGCATTAATGTGGTAAACCACAACGCTCGTTTTTAGTTATTACTAAAGCCTAGAAGATAATTCAGTTCAAAGACCAATAGAATAGCGCAATGAACCCCTTAATGAAATATCACACATGACTATAAACATTTAAAACAAAGTAAAAAAAAATACTATTCTATGTTGATTATTCATCACCATCATTACAAGCCCATGAAAATTCCACCCACGTATACCACGTGAATGTGGTATCTCTTACATAGACAAACAAAAAATAGATGAAAACCAACGTAAAGGAACATAATATTGCTGATGTGAAGCACCGACTCTTCAAGAAGTCTGAAGGTGACTTCAGGATGCCAAACAGCTCAGTTCCCAATTAATAATTATAATTTTTTTTATGTTGCTTTATCATAAAATGTCATAAAATTAATAAAAAATATACCCATTAATTTTTTCAACGTTATTTGAGCCAGTATTGCCAAATGACTTATCATGCATTTAAGTAAACTTGAGGTATCTATCTGTAACATTAAAGTAACTGACATTTATTGAGCTTATTGCCCATAGAGACGTGAATAAACATTTTTTAAATATTTGTCCGCCTTTTTGTCTATCAATCTGGGCGAATCTTCGAAATCACAGAACCGATTGTAATACTTTTTTTTCTAAAAAGATAAAGAGCAATGTCATCAGGAGTGATCTAGGCTTTATTTTATCCTAAGCTCTTGGAGATTATTTTCGATGATTCGAAAAATTGATAAAATAAATGGTTTTTGCTGATAATTTTTAATCTGTAAAAGCCACACATTAATGGATCCTGCCCAAGCGAAGCCAGGGTGGGTTTGCTTTTTTATGTTTAGCTGGTATGACTCCTTTTCTGCTTTGGTTTCCTTCGTTGTCCGCCTCACATGTACTGGAATTCTTTTTTTGATTTTTCAGGATCTTTGCTCACATCATGAAGCTTTGCTCACTATGTTTTCTTTTACTGTCACTGTGCAAATTATATATAATTACTTCCGGGCATTCAGGTATTCAATAAAAATCGTAAGATCGACAATGCAACTAGCAGTTTCCGGTGTAAAATAGAACATTTTACGTAGAATGCAAGTGGCCATAGACTGAAACTCTGCACCCATCATTAGATGGACAAATTTCAAAAGATTATAAAATTATTTTAAAATTATAAATAAAATTAATTGCGAAAGTATTTCTAAACATTTTGGTTCCTTTATCAAAAAGTTTAAGCCTTAATTGGCTGTTTAAGTTATATTGTACTTAACTAAGAATTAGGGCAGCAAACTTTGCTTTCAGACGTCTCATGAATGGTAGGTACTAAGCTATTTAATAAGGACTAATTTGGTAGCTTATTGGAGATTATGCGATGAGTCACATTCGATACGCTTACTAAGGCGACATTTCGTAAATATATAAAGATATTTAAGATACTAAATACGGTGCCATACCTACGGTATATTACTGCCCCAGGGGGTGTCATAAAGGGTCACGGAGAGAATGAAAAAGAGATGGGTAGCATTATATACATAATAATAGCTCAAAAGTTAAGTTGCGGCTTATATACGTACCTGCTGGTGAGCACAGGCCTTCTCTCACTTTTGAGCGAGTTATAGGGCAAGAGAAGTGTCCGCCGCGCTGCCCCCGATTTGTGTAGGCGGAATTCACATGTCTCAAATTCTCGAAATTTCTGTTAACTAGGAGCACCCTAGGTAACGCGAAGTGTTTGATATCCTGTTGTAGTTAACGCGTGCTAACTAAGATGTTTATTTATTTAGCTATATTTTATTGTAAAATACCTTAATTATAATTTTTAAAAATTAAAACATCTTCAAAAACACGAATTTATTAAGAGCTGTAAACTATGATGATTTGACAAAGAATTATCCTGCGGAAGTTTATCAGGATACTAGAATAAAGACAGAATTTATGGTTTCGAATCACGCATTTAATTTTTGTGGCCCATTTAGAGTCGTACCCACCAATTAGTAAATGTGATGATATCCGTAAAATTAGTTTTATTAAACGCGCCAATTTCCATGAAAGTAAGAAAAAAAAGTTAATTAATTTAATTAAATATGTGACGTGATAGAGCCATGCTGCAGTTATATTAGTAGTATAGTTGTAACACGAATGAGTCGGCTCGACCGGGGAAGGACCACGCTCTCACAGAATACTATTACCATCATACCATTTGATTCGTAATCGAGGATATACGTAGATGTCTATGGGCCACAGTAACCACTTACCATCGGTCGGACTGTGTGCTCGTTTTGTCACCCAATCCTATAAAAAAAATAATTAACAACATCGCTGACTTCTATAATTTCCGACTTTCCTAACCCTTTTTTTATTAATACATATGTTCGCGACGGCCTAACAACGTTAAGAAACAAAGTTATAAAGAATATTGTTTTTGTATTAATAATGAAATTACCGACAAAACTGAGTGAAAACGTGTATTAATATAGTTGTGTAACATATTTATAACTCTTAGTATATTTGTATAGAATGTCGTTTTGATAACAAGTAATATAAACAACTTTTATTATATACCAAAAAATCGACCAATCACAGCGCGTCTTATCGTGGAAAAGTTTTTAATTAACTGCGTAATAGTTCATACTAAAATAAGGAAAATAATTTTATGTTCTAAAATAGTTATAAATATGACATTCAATTAGCATATGGCTTATAGACTAAAGAAGTGTAGGGATATTTTTGTATAATTAAACGCATTTCGTAGTTATAGAAAAATCAAAGAATTAATGTACCCAAATATTATGAAAATTTTGGACATTTCGTTTAATAACTTTTTACAATGTTAATATTTTGAGTAACCTTTATGACATACTAATAAAGTACCAAACTACCGATTTAATGATGTATAGCATGTTAGTGTAGCAATTAGTTTTGTATAGAAAATATTGCAATTTATGCCATTTGTATAGTGAAAAGTTTATGCAATAAAGAGGCAAACGGAAAATGGCAAGCGGCTCACTGCAAAGTATTGCCCAAGTCTACCTTAGGGGCTCGGGACCCAGTACCAGTAGTAGTGTGAAGAACTACCAGTGACAGTGAAGTGAAGTGAGTGGTATCCGGTGGTAGCTGAAGTGACTAGTAGCAGTATATAGTGAATAGTGAAAGTGTTAGCTAGCCGAAAAAGGTCGTAACTGACATTCGCAGTTACAAATAGTGAAAGTGTTAGCTAGCCTAAAAAGGTCGTAACTGATATTCGCAGTTACATATAGTGATAGTGTTAGCTAGCCGAAAAAGGTCGTAACTGATATTCGCAGTTACATATAGTGATAGTGTTAGCTAGCCTAAAAAGGTCGTAACTGATATTCGCAGTTACATATAGCGAAAGTGGTAACTGATATCCGCAGTTACACAAGTGATAAAATCAACTAGTTTAGTTGATAATAGCTGCTAGTCAGTAGTGTTAGAAAACCAGCTACCACCAATAGATCTTTGATACCACCGTACAATTTAAAGAAATCTTTCGAAATATACAGTGACCAATCAATAGTGAACAACCGTAGTTTAACAACCGTGATCGATAGTTATAGTTATAAAATTTCGCGACTAATCAATCAGTCGAACCGCTGGCCACTACCTTGCTATTTGTATTTGTTAATCGTGCATTTTGATTTGAACCACAGTCCACAATACCTCAGCGGCACCCACAAAGACGGCGGTGAAAGTACCCACCGGAACCTATAGGTGTAGGACGTGAGCGACTCGCGAAGTATCTTCGACAACATTTAATCCGGAGAGTTTCGCCCGTTCGGCACATTCGTTGGTCCTTCGAGCCGGATTTATCCGTTTGTATTTCGGAACCGGGTAAATTGTCACCACCGTATTAAAACCGCAGAATTTTCAGATTCAAGATGCCGATCACCCGTTCGCAAGGAAGGGAAGCCAAGGCGTGGACCGTCAGTCTGGAAGGAGGTTCGTCGGCCAGTAACGCCGCCGTCCACCACCAGATGCCACCACGCTCATCGTCAACGGTAGAGGGCGCTGAGGCGCCATGCTGCCCCCCCGAGGGGGGGATACCCCTGCCCGCGCCGTCCACTACGGCCCGCACAACGAAGCAGAGGGAACATCTAGAAGGCAACGATGACTTTAGCCGTGCATCATCGCCAACATCCCGGGAAGACACCCACACCGAAGAGCCACCGAGGGGCCACACCGATTGCAGTACGAAGTCAAAGAAGACTGTTCGGCCCAATAGAAGAATTTTGAAGGCTCGTGAAGAAGTATTGAAGATCAAACTAGAACTTGCGCAGATCTCATTACAGATGGCTGAAGAAGAAGACGAATCAGACGACTATGATGAAGATGGTCACTCCAAAAATCCCATGCCACAGAAGCTCAGCCAGGAACCCACCGTTAATGAAGACAGGGGGCTCCTACCGATTGTATCAGAGCTCACAAACCAGGATTTCTATCCAGAAGATGTACAAAAGGATCACATGCCACAGAAGCTCAGCCAGGAACCCACCGTTAATGAAGACAGGGGGCTCCTACCGATTGTATCAGAGCTCACCAACCAGGATTCCTATCCAGAAGATGTACAAAAGGATCCCAAGCCAAATAAAGCTAGCCAGGAACCTGTCATAAGTGAAGACAGGGGGCTCCGTCCATTTATATCGGAGCTCACGTCCGCTATAGCCGCGCTCGCTGACAGATCAAAGTTAGAGCGTGCGCCACTATCGTCGCATACTTTCGCAGCGTCGAAAGCTATAATGACACTGCCAAGCTTTAGCGGAGCACATACCGAGTGGCTTTCATTCCGTGCCATTTACGAAACAACCCGAGGCTACTTCAATGACATTGAAAACACTGCTAGACTAAGACGAAGTCTACAAGGGAGAGCCTTGGAAACAGTCAGTTCAGAACTTATTGGGCATGCTAAGCCAGATGAGATTATGCGAGAACTGGAGTTACAATTTGGGCGTCCAGATTCAATTGCGAAAGCAGAAACCGAGAAGTTACGAGGATTAGCACGCTGTACAGAAGCACCCAGAGACATCTGCACATTCGCGAGCAAAGTGAGGGGAAGCGTCGTCACTCTTCGAGCCCTAAAGCGAGATCATTACCTCGTCAACGCAGAGCTGCTACAACACCTCACCGACAAACTGCCAAACTCTATACGTGCCCAGTGGTATAGAATCTACACCGAAAAATATGACTCTAGACCAGACCTCGGCTGCTTCAGCGATTTTATTACCAAGCAAGCTCGCTTCTGCAGTGCATTTGCGCCTCCAGAAATTATAAACGAAGCACAAAGCAATCGTTCAGTACATAGAGCACACGCGGCTACTACTAAGCCATCTCAGAAATGCAGAGTGTGCGGAAAGGAGGGTCACTACGGATCCGAATGTAAAAAATTTAAAGAAACAGATATCAACAAAAGATGGGAACTCGCAAAGCAAAATAATTTATGTTTCCGCTGTTTACGTTATAGAAATCAGACACACAAATGCAAAACAAACAAGTGTGGAATAGAAGGATGCACCGCGACACACAATCGACTTCTCCATAGTAATACAAAGGAGAAGACTGAGGTCAAACAAAAAGAACCTCAAGAAACTGTTGCTAACTCATTCGGTGTGTCAAAGCATCAAGCCTATTTAAAAATAATTCCAGTGCGAGTAATTGGACCGGCGGGAGCTGTAAACACACACGCCCTGCTGGATGATGGGTCAACAGTTTCACTAATGGATGAAGAGATCGCCAAACAAATTGGAGCTACAGGGCGGTTGGACCCGTTTAAGATCACCGCTATCGGGAACACTACCCTCGATTCACCGGAATCCCGAAGAATCAAAGTATCGATGAAGAGTCTCCACAGCAAAAGGGTGCCATTCAGAGCACGCACGGTCGCAAGCCTAAACTTGGGGCCAAAGACTGTGCGTGCAGTAGACATAGCCAAGTGCAAACATTTGAAAGACCTAAAGGAGCAGCTAATATATGACTCCGGCAACCCAAGGATCCTAATAGGACAGGACAATTGGAGACTTCTGATAGCCACTCAAATCCGTAGAGGTCCACCGCACCAGCCAATCGCCTCGCTCACAGAATTAGGATGGGTGCTATACGGGGCACACACTAAAGCCCCGTATCAGCGCGTCCACGCGGCCAATGAGCTGCACAAGAGCGAGGGAAATATAGATGACCAACTCCGCGAATATTTCGCGCTGGAATCTCTCATTATCAATCCGAGAAGACCAGACTCCGACCCAGAGAAGAAAGCTGAAGATATACTAAATAGCAGCACCCGTCAGTTACAAGACGGGCACATAGAAACAGCGCTTCTCTGGAAGGAAAAGGATATCGAGATGCCTGGTAATTATGAAACAGCAATAAAACGGCTCGTTTCCATTGAAAGAAAATTAGATCGAGACGAAGATCTAAAAAGGAAGTATGATGAACAAATGAATTCCCTTGTACAAAAAGGATACGCCGAGATAGCACCGAAAGCTAGCACACCGGGAAGAACATGGTACCTACCCCATTTCGACGTCCATAACCCAATGAAACCAGAGAAGTTTCGAATAGTACACGATGCCGCAGCCAAAACAAAGGGGGTGTCGTTGAACGACTTCCTGCTCACGGGTCCAGACCTACTGCAATCACTACCAGGGGTCATGATGCGTTTTCGCCGCCACAAAATCGCTGTCTCCGCGGACATAGCCGAAATGTTCATGCAGGTTAAAGTCAGACCCGAAGACAGAGATGCCTTAAGATATCTCTGGAGAGGGGATCGACGTAATGAAGCTCCACAAGAATATAGAATGACGTCGATCATTTTCGGTGCAGCCAGTTCACCCTGCACAGCCATATTCGCGAAGAACTGGAACGCTAAAAAATACAAAGACAAGTATCCAGAAGCCGTAGAAGCTATCATTCAAAACCACTATATGGATGACTATCTCGACAGTTTCCAGTCTCTGGAAGAGGTAATACGAATATCGAAGGAAGTACGCGACATACACAAAAACGCGCACTTCAACTTAAGAAAATGGGTTTCCAACGCACCAGAAGTTGTAAAAGCATTAGAACCTGACCATGAAGCATCTGAGTCAGTCGATTTGGGAAACAAAGGAACCGAGGAAAAGATACTCGGATTAATCTGGAAACCTGTCTACTGGAGATCAACAACAACCGATGGGACAGTACATGTGAGCCTCATCATGGCTAAGGTGAAGGTAGCTCCGCTGAAAGTAACGTCCATACCTCGCCTCGAGTTACAAGCCGCCGTGATGGGAAGCCGCGTAGCTGCCGCCGTCATCCAGGCACATTGCGTGACGCCCGAAGCCGTAACATATTGGACTGACAGCAAAACTGTCCTCACGTGGATAAAAAAGGGCTCCAGGAGTTACAAACCTTTCGTTGCCCACCGAATAGCAGCAATCGAGGAACATAGTAAAGTAGAGGACTGGCGCTGGGTACCTACCAAATTGAATATAGCTGACATTGCCACGAGGGACGTACCACCGAACTTCGACTCCAATCACGAGTGGTACAACGGCCCATCGTTTTTGTATAAAGAACCCTCAGCATGGCCAACCGAAAGACCCACGTCATCCGAACCTACAGGTGAGGAAAGATCCCTCACCATTAAGGAATCGTATCAATCTCCGATACTCCGAGAAGCTGTTCCCGATCCCGCAAGGTTTTCGAGATGGGAACGCTTATTGCGAGCTACGGCTAGAGTGCTTCAATTTATAACACTCTGCCGCAAAACCACAGACAGGACCTTCTATAAAAGAACCAAAAGGGACAAAGAGGAAGACCCCGACTGGAGGAAATCGAAAAATAATCCGCGACAAATCGCGCAGCCTCCCAGTCAAGTGAAAAATAGAGATGTCAAAAGGTACATCACACTAGAGGCCGAATTCATCAGAAAGGCCGAAAAGCTCCTGATACGTGCTATACAAGAGGGCTCCTTCTCACAAGAGATAACCGATCTCCGTAATAATAAAAAGGTCGCTCATGATAGCCGCCTACGACCGCTCCAAATAGAATTGAAAGACGGGATCATCGCGCTACGAAGTCGCATAGCCGCCGTGAAGGGAGTCACAGAAGACATGAAGGGGCCAGCTATATTGGATGGTGATCATTACATCACGCAATTATACATTGACTGGACGCATCGTAGCCTGCATCATTGCGGAACCGAACCTACCATCAACGAGGTTCGACAGCACTACTGGGTGATCCGACTTCGATCCACCACGAAAAAGATAGTGAGCCAATGCATACAATGTCGCATCAGAAAAGCACAACCATCAGTGCCAGCGACCGGTGACCATCCCAGTACACGTCTCGCTCATCACCAGAGACCGTTCACCTTCACCGGTCTGGACTATTTTGGGCCACTTTCAGTCACTGTGGGACGTCAACATCAGAAGAGATACGTAGCTCTCTTTACCTGCCTCACATCCAGAGCTGTCCACTTAGAAGTTGTCGCAAATCTTAGCGCTGACTCCGCAATACTGGCATTAAGAAGATTCGCAGCTCGCCGAGGGTGCCCCACCGAGATTTACTCCGACAATGGCACCAACATGCACGGCGCAGACAAGGAACTTCGGGAGGCTTTTCGAGAAGAAGCCAGTCGACGAGGCAAAGTGTGGCGTTTTATAACCCCCTCCGCGCCTTTCATGGGAGGAGTGTGGGAACGTCTCATACGGTGCGTGAAGACGGCACTATACACCGTCCTTCATGAGAGACATCCGCATGAGGAAGTATTAGCCACGCTGCTCTGCGAGGTGGAGTACACAGTAAATAGCAGACCATTGACTCACATCTCTGTAGACAGCGACGATGACGAATCCATCACGCCAAATCACTTCCTTTTAGGAGGATCTGCGAGATTGCCGACACCTGGAGTATTTGATGAAAAGGATATGAATAGCAAAAGACACTGGCGACGCTCCCAGATACTCGCTGACATGTTCTGGCAGCGTTGGGCCCGAGAGTATTTATCGGAACTTCAAAACCGGCGGGAGGCCCACGGGCGAGGTCCCAATCTCCAGGTGGGCGATCCAGTCCTCATAGCTGACGGCCAGTTACCTCGTAACACCTGGCCACGAGGGAGGGTGGAAGCTGTTTACCCCGGTGCGGACGGACAGATTCGCACTGTGGAGGTACGCACAGCAAACGGCCTAATCAAGAGGCCAACCAGGAAACTCGTGCCGCTGCCGAAGTAGAAGCAACGTCGCTCACCGAAATGGATGCAGCGCCGCTGTGAGAAAATCGTAGCGACGCTGCACGGCGGGAGAGATGTTCGCGACGGCCTAACAACGTTAAGAAACAAAGTTATAAAGAATATTGTTTTTGTATTAATAATGAAATTACCGACAAAACTGAGTGAAAACGTGTATTAATATAGTTGTGTAACATATTTATAACTCTTAGTATATTTGTATAGAATGTCGTTTTGATAACAAGTAATATAAACAACTTTTATTATATACCAAAAATCGACCAATCACAGCGCGTCTTATCGTGGAAAAGTTTTTAATTAACTGCGTAATAGTTCATACTAAAATAAGGAAAATAATTTTATGTTCTAAAAGAGTTATAAATATGACATTCAATTAGCATATGGCTTATAGATTAAAGAAGTGTAGGGATATTTTTGTATAATTAAACGCATTTCGTAGTTATAGAAAAATCAAAGAATTAATGTACCCAAATATTATGAAAATTTTGGACATTTCGTTTAATAACTTTTTACAATGTTAATATTTTGAGTAACCTTTATGACATACTAATAAAGTACCAGACTACCGATTTAATGATGTATAGCATGTTAGTGTAGCAATTAGTTTTGTATAGAAAATATTGCAATTTATGCCATTTGTATAGTGAAAAGTTTATGCAATAAAGAGGCAAACGGAAAATGGCAAGCGGCTCACTGCAAAGTATTGCCCAAGTCTACCTTAGGGGCTCGGGACCCAGTACCAGTAGTAGTGTGAAGAACTACCAGTGACAGTGAAGTGAAGTGAGTGGTATCCGGTGGTAGCTGAAGTGACTAGTAGCAGTATATAGTGAATAGTGAAAGTGTTAGCTAGCCGAAAAAGGTCGTAACTGACATTCGCAGTTACACATAGTGAAAGTGTTAGCTAGCCTAAAAAGGTCGTAACTGATATTCGCAGTTACATATAGTGATAGTGTTAGCTAGCCGAAAAAGGTCGTAACTGACATTCGCAGTTACACATAGTGAAAGTGTTAGCTAGCCTAAAAAGGTCGTAACTGATATTCGCAGTTACATATAGTGATAGTGTTAGCTAGCCGAAAAAGGTCGTAACTGATATTCGCAGTTACATATAGTGATAGTGTTAGCTAGCCTAAAAAGGTCGTAACTGATATTCGCAGTTACATATAGCGAAAGTGGTAACTGATATCCGCAGTTACACAAGTGATAAAATCAACTAGTTTAGTTGATAATAGCTGCTAGTCAGTAGTGTTAGAAAACCAGCTACCACCAATAGATCTTTGATACCACCGTACAATTTAAAGAAATCTTTCGAAATATACAGTGACCAATCAATAGTGAACAACCGTAGTTTAACAACCGTGATCGATAGTTATAGTTATAAAATTTCGCGACTAATCAATCAGTCGAACCGCTGGCCACTACCTTGCTATTTGTATTTGTTAATCGTGCATTTTGATTTGAACCACAGTCCACAATACCTCAGCGGCACCCACAAAGACGGCGGTGAAAGTACCCACCGGAACCTATAGGTGTAGGACGTGAGTGACTCGCGAAGTATCTTCGACAACATTTACTCCGGAGAGTTTCGCCCGTCCGGCACAACATATATATTATATAACCGAAAACTTTCAGCTCGAGTTACGTAACCGCTTTCAGTGCCTACAAGATTGCAATGCAGTGGACGATATGAATGACAAGCTCGTGGAAACTGTCAATGCGGTCGGAGCAAGGAGAAGTTCTGCAAGACCCGCCGCAGAAGAACACAAAAACTCTCAGATCACACTCTTAATCTCATGGATGTTAGACGGGAGATGAGGCTGCAATAGTCAACAGATTTGACAGCATACAGGCAACTGAACAGACAGATCTCCAAATGCATGCGGCGAGACTTACGCAACTTTAATACTGCCCGTATTAAAGAAGCGATCGAGCGGAACCAGGGCTCCAAAGTCTTTGCCAGAAATCTGTCTGCCAGTAAGAGCCAAATGTCAAAGCTGAAGACTGAGTGTGGCAGCATCGTTTCCGGGACTCCTGAGATTTTGAGTGAGATTGAGAGGTTCTATGGGCAGCTGTACACATCATCGTTGGAGCCACACGCAAGTGTGAGTAACGATCCAAGAGCGGGTCTTATCCGACACTATTCCGATGATATCCCGGACGTCAGTCTAAGCGAGGTTAGAATAGCTCTCCAGCACCTTAAAAACGGCAGGGCCCCAGGCGAGGATGGAATTACAGCGGAGCTTCTGAAAGCGGGTGGAACACCGGTACTTGAAGTCCTTCAGAAGCTCTTCAATTCCGTCCTCCATGGTGGCACTACTCCAGAGGCGTGGGGCAGAAGTGCGATGGTCTTGTTCTTTAAGAAAGGCGACAACACTCTCTTGAAGAACTACATACCGGTTTCCCTTCTGAGGCGCGTCTACGTGCTGTTTTCGAGAGTCATTACGAATCGTCTCGCACGCAGACTCGACGACTTCCAGCCTCCCGAAGAAGCCGGTTTCCGAAAAGGCTTCAGTACCATAGACCACATACATACCCTGCGGCAGATTGTACAGACGACTGAAGAGTACAATCTGCCACTTTGCCTGGCGTATGTGGATTATGAGAAAGCCTTTGATTCCGTCGAAATTTGGGCGGTGCAACAGTACCTTCAGCGGTGCCAAGTTGACTGTCGGTATATCGAAGTGCTGAAGTGTTTGTACAGTAGGGCTACGATGGCTATCCGAGTTCAGAACCAGAGCTCAAAACCTATCCAACTGCAGAGAGGTGTAAGACAGGGTGACGTTATATCCCCGAAACTCTTCACCGCTGCGTTGTAAGACGTTTCCAAGCTACTGGACTGGAAAGGATACGGTATTAATATCAATGGCGAGTACATCACTCACTTTCGATTTGCCGACGATATAGTCCTTACGGCAGAATCGCTGGAGGACTTAAGCACTATGCTCAATGACCTCAATAGTGCCTCCCAACTGATAGGTCTTAAGATGAACATGGACAAAACAAAGATCATGTTTAATGTCCATGTTACTCCTATGCCGGTAGTTGTTGGGAGCACTATGCTCGAAGTTTTTGACGAGTACGTTTACCTGGGACAAATAGTCCGACTAAGTAAGTCCAACTTCGACCGACAGGTCAATCGACGGATTCTACTCGGCTGGGCAGCGTTCGGGAAATTACGACATATCTTCTCGTCAGGTATACCTCATTCTCTAAAAACTAGATTGTACAACCAGTGCGTGTTGCCAGTGATGACTTACGGATCTGAGACGTGGTCCTTCACTGCTGGCCGTATGAGGACGCTCAAGGTCGCTCAGCGAGCTATGGAGAGGGCTATGCTCGGAGTTTCTCTGCGTGATAGGCTCAGAAATGAGGATATCCGCAGTAAAACCAGAGTGACCGATGTATAACTATAATATGATGATATTGTGATGTAAAAAAATGCAAAAGAAAATAGAAAATTTAAAAAAATCAGACTATTAAAATCAAAACCAAGATTTATACACGTACCTATGTTCAGTCTAATAACGATCTGAACTATTTTCTTTTGTCACAATTTATTTAATTATCTGCCAAAAGTTATATTCAATGAATATTATGTTTTCAAGCGCTTTCTTTCGCCGTTTCTTCTCCAGCCGGGCTAGCATGACCAGGGGATAAAAATTTTATCCACCGATTATATCCACTGACAAGGGATAAAATTGTCTTATCCCTACGTCAAAGCTTTATCCACCGTGCGAGCATTAGCCTATGGTGGATATAATATCGACAGTAGATAAACTTATCCCCGCGCATAGATAATATACCATAGTATAAAGCTATAAACTATACTAGCTATAAACTAGTTTTAAGATTAAGTAGATTTACATTAACTTATATTTTCTTTTACCTTTTGTTTATTATATTTCTAATATTATATATGTCATTATATGTCATTTATAATATTTGTTATATTTATTTTAAGCGTATTTCTGCCTTGTTTTTATTTTTTCTATTATTCTAATTCTTTCTTTATTTTCCTTTGTATAATATTTAAGTTAAATATACATTGCTTGTATCAAATCGCAGGTATTACTTCGCTTGTGATAGCATTTATTAAAAAAATATGTGTCTAGAATTAAGCCAATTGCGAAACTGGACAATACAGACCCTTTGGAGGTGGTGTAACCTCTTGAGGAAATTAAATAAAAATTATCCCCGCAATTACTGCCATTATAAGAAAATTACAAAATACATCAAAATTGATGTCTACTCTAAGTCACAAAGATTTAATTTTAATTGAAAATGATGAAGCATGAAGAATAAAAATGTAATGATTTCAAACAAAACAAGGAATAAATAATTTTATAATCATGAGTATTGTGTTATTTGTATTCCTAATATTACGTATATTAGTCTTTAAACTTGTAATTACCTACACAAGAGGCTAATTAAAGTATATTGCTCCACACATTCTAATGATGGCCCCAATAATTTAGGTCATGTATTTGCTGATTATTTGTTGTTTGAACAACAGCCATGCCATGGTCTTGAATCGTACCTCTCTAGTAGGTAACTACCATCTGCCAAGAGACTGAAAGATGTAAACTACCTACCTAGAAAAAATATTAAGATAAGTTACATAAGCCACATGTATTGATTGCAAATATACGATGTTTTTGGACAACGTGGTTGTAATAGATGCTTACTTCAATATGCACTGGTAGTCCATCCACAGAATTAATAGGCTTTAAAGCCTCATAGAGTTCTTTACACAAATACAAAACAATCTTTGAGCATCCGAAACCGGCGTAGAAATTCGTTGTCGGAGAATTCCAACAGATTAAGTATTCTGATCACGTATCGATCGCTGGTGTAATTTTCTTTCTTGTTTTTCAATTTCTGACACGAAAATGTAGTTGCAATAGGCTCGAGACATCTTTTTCGTATTAAAATGGTTTGAAGATAAACTTAAACCCACGTCCGCGAAAGAGGATAAAATTGTCCCTTTCAAATGTCAAAAAGGGATAATTTTTTCTCTTTCCCTTGGCCTCATGCTACGGACGGGGAGATATATGTCCACTCGTTATATCAAACGGGGATATACTATAGAGATAAGATAATTTTATCTCTTGTCAGTGGATATAATCGGGGGATATAATTTTTGTCTCTTGCCCATGCTCGCAGGGTGGATAAAACTAAGCAAGGGATAAAAATTATATCCTCTCTCCGGGGATATATTCTCTCCGGCTCATGCTAGCCCGGCAGATAGAAGAAACTTGCTTTAAAACACGTTGACGTTTGACAAGCGCAATCGTAAATTATGACGTCGAAAAATTAAAGAGTTTTCAATTTATTTTATTTAGTTTCATATTAACAGAAGACAGGCTAAGGGTTATGACAAAATTAGATTTCGATTGCTTATCATACAGGACAGTCAATGTGCAAATTAAATTAGTCACAAACCTTTCTAGACGTTCCTTTGAGGTTTGTTTCTTAAAATCAGTTGCTGCAAGGTTAAAAGGAATCTTATTTATAAACCTTTTAATAAATGTTTCGTAAATTATTTTATTTTTATTTTTAAGAATATTTTGTATGTAATATATAATTATTGAAGTAGAAAACTGCAACTAGAATAGAATACCTTGAAGATACTTTTCGCTGAAATCTGGAAATGTCAATGTTACTTTAATGCTTAGGATTCCTTATCTCAATAGGAAAAACCTATTTATCTGGCTGTCAAGAATCTTTTTCTCAGGAACTCGTGAAGGCATCCAGTTAAAATGAATATAAAATACGTAGGTATGGGATCCCCTGAATCAAGCTTCTAAATCAACAAGTATAATTTAAGTAAAAAATTTCTTTCTTCGCCGATTTTTTTATCATAAAAAACGCTAACTGGAACAGGTTCTTAAATTAATTATTTAAGAACCTGTTCCAGTTAGCGTTTTTTCTGATTAGGGTACCTAGCAATATTAATACTGGACCTCTGGTATAACGGATGCGGTCTTATGAATCGACTCTTCTGCTACTCTAAGTTGATGGAAACAGAAAACCATATCCAGAGAGCTAAACCAGCGAGCATTACCTAACATATCTATATAGTCGTTGATCGAGGCGAGAGATTATCTGGTTTTGACGGTTACTTAAACACGATAGTTCACGACCATTTTATCAGAATCATCCTTTTTTACTAGCGAGATGGGACTAGAAAATGGGGATTTACTAGGTATAGTAACCCCAGCAGATAATTCACTACACTTATTGCGCACTATTACCCGTTCCTCAGCACTCAAGCAGTAAAGCCAACGTTGCACGATTTTGCAAGGATCTGTTAGTTTAATTTCTAATTCACCCGTCTTTACTCCACTTGCAGGCGTGCCTTCGACAAACGAGTCAAAGCAGCCAAGAAGTTTCATTAATTGCGGTTTAAAATTATTTGTAATGTCGGTATCTACATTATCGAAGTCAGTTACAAGCCTAACCTACGTCACAAATATTAACAAGAGAAGATTTTTCGGTTATAGTAAGTTTGTCTCTCGATATGTGTACAGAAAACCTTAGAGCCAATAAATCGCATCCAATCAGAATATCATTACTCAGAAAATCATCAGGTATAACGTGAAATGAAATTTGTACATCATGACCACAAAGAGTAACCCGAGATAAAACCAGTTAATCACATAATACGCTAAATTTTCCAACACCAGAAGACACATTAGAAGCACCAGAATCAAAGCAAAATGAAAACTGCTCACCAAATTGAGTGATCACCCCGACGACAGGTTTCACACCGCATATGTCCACTCGATTTACTACGCGGGAGGTGGCGGCAGATTGGGTGCTGCCGCTTGCAACTGGCCACGTTTTCGAGCTTCGTGTTGCCACGTGACCTTCAGCACCACACTTGTAGCATGTCACGGAGGTACTCGTTATGGCCACGGCAGAGTTGGGGCGATCGAAAGTCTGATTTGTTTGCTGTTTGTCATGCGAACAGCTGAAACATTCAAATGATCTATGGCCAAGTTTTCCACAAGCGTAACATTTTGTAGAAGCAACACTTAAACCTAGGACGTTCGATATCCCGCATATTATTTGCACTAGTCTTTAAATTATCTTGACAAGACCGCTTACGATATGAAAATACCATAAGTTCGCGTTGCATCTTACTGTGGGTGATTATTTCTTCAGAAAAAATATTTCGTTACAACCTTGGTTCGATTTGCCCCATGTGAGCGAGTATTGCAGATACAATTTCTTTCTTGTCTAATTTACCCCATCGAGACATGAGTGAGATATATAAACGACTTGCTTACGCAGCGAGACATTCACATTCTTGCGGTCTACCAGTAAACATTTTGGTACTACTTTCCATTGACGTCCGTCGAATTGTAGGTGGGAGGGGGTGGGGGAGTTTTGGGGGAGGTGTACAACTCCCCCTTAAAAGGAAAAGTTGCGGAGCCCCCCCCCCCTTTTTGAGTTTTTTCAATTTTAATTCTGAGGAAATTTTATTTTTATGGATAAATATTAAGTGTAAAAAACCATGGGGACCTCTTGGGGGGAAGGGGGTACCCCCAAGGAAGGGGGAATCCCCTTCACCAAAAATAAATAGAGGGACTTATCCAGAGGGATTTCTGTATCTATTTTGAGACTGCAACGTCTCCGGCGCTGCGGGAAGAGCAGCCTCTACGCCTTTGCGTAACAAATCGTAGGCACCGGACGAGCCGGAGCGGATGAGGCTGGTCGCCGAAGGCGACCAACAAGCCGAAGCTGCGGAGGCGAGGCGGAAGCTGCTCTCCCCACGCGCCTCCGGCTCTATAAAAACACTAGGGGTAGGAAAGACTCGTACCACGTGGAGTCGGGGTCTATTAATTCGGTTCCTTGACATAAGTTGAACCTAATCTATTTTATTTGTTATCTGTCCTAATAGGTGGGTACTGTTTTATACACATTTTTTATACAATTTTATACACATATTGCTTTAATTAATTCTTAGAAATCGTCAGTTTTACGTTACGTCCCACAAGCCGGCAAAAAACGGTATAACACTACACATTTTAATTTTAATAGCTCATAATGATAATAATTCTGTAATTTAAATATAAACTGTTAAATATATGTGTATGCATGAAAACTATTTAAATGAGTACAAAATATAATTATTTACGTAAAATGTACAATAAAATGCTACCAAACGTATGACAACTTAACCATACAGAAAACGAATGTTCAATGGCGAGAATTCGATGTAGGTAATCTGTCTGTGGTAAGGATTGACGTAAATATTATAAAAATAATTGATTTTCAATAATTTTTTTCTCAAAAAGTACGCGTTTCCGCATGTTGAAATTTTGCGAGTGTGCTTACAATAGTGTAACCTTTCTGTAAAAAAAAATCATATAATCTGAGATAGGGATTGACAAATATTGCAAAAATAATTGATTTTCAATAATTTTTTTCTCTTATAATAATAATTTTTTTTAATATAAAAAACACAAATAATAATAAATGGAATTTTTCGTCATATGTTTTCTGTTTTTTTTAGTTTTGTTATGAATTATAATAAAGATCACGTACTACCTTTACGTCATATAAGTACGTGACTAATATAAAATCTTGAGTGCCATTTTCTTAAATCTTGGAACATTAGCCATCAGCACAACCTTTTCTAACATCGAAATAAATCTTTAGTTCTTTATACTTTAATGAATCAATATAAAATATTATTTAATAAATCATGTAAGTATGCACACAAATAAAATTTAAATATCTGTCTGTAATATTAAGATGCTAATAAGACATAAATAACCATTATTAAAATGTGTGCGTCTGTCCGAGCTGATCTTCAAAAGACTGAACTGAATGTAACGAAACTTCAGACAGATAGAGAGCAATGCCGCCAAAAATATAAATGTGAAAAGATCAATGTGGGTTACTACATTATACTCATTGAAAGTTATTTTTTTACTTAGCACTGGTTCAGAAAGAAACCTCTTTCCTTGGAAGAGCAAGGAAGAAACCCAACGGGATTTTTTTAAACATATTTCACTTTACAATAATTTATTTTGTACAATTTTTAAATGAATTTTTATAGAAGGTTATACCTATTCATTTATGTATTTTTTAATATTACTATAACACTTTGTGTACATTTTTTTAATAAAACATTTGAACATGTTTATTGACAAATTTTGTAAATTTTCTACGATTTTATTGTAAATGTATATACATTGCCTCATAAATGAATTAAAAATTCTCTGGAGACTAGAATAACTAGAAGTACCTAGAATTAAACTAGAGTAACTAGAATTGTAAGCGTATGTTTGTTCCTAGTGTTTAAAATATGAACATCACTATTCTTATGAAAGCTTGTTATGTTTTTATGTACGTAAGAATACATTACATTTTCATAAATATATTGCAACGCCAAAGTTAATATATTTATTTTTTTAAAATTTTCTCTGATTCTTCAGAATTTTAGTTATAAATCGCCCGCACAACTCTCTTTTGCTCTATCAGTACCTTTCAGGGTTATTTTTAAAGAATAGCGAATTTTTAAATTCAAGTTCAAATATACCGACCCTTCCGTATGTATGCTTGCGCGGTGTAATCGGTTAAAATAATGCATTACCACGCTTTTTGAAATTAAAAGATTAAAAGTACAGAATGATTGAAGTTACTTTTTAATTACTTTTTCTTTATCATTTGCCTAGATTACTTTTTCTGAGTTTTCTCTTCAAATTAAGCCAATTATTGCAAAATAACCCTGTATATTAAAACCGAATACCCTACCGTCTCTTTATCCTCTTTTTCCCATTTATGTTTTTGGTTGGTCGGTTATATAGTCAGCTCATTGAAAGTCGCCATTGATATTGAAGCCGTATGTACCGTTTTGATTTCATTAGCGTCTTTTTTTTTTGCGCCCGAAGCAAATATGGGCAACCCTCCGGAAAGCGGGGGAGGGAGGTTGGGAATGCTCACAGCATACCACGCAGCCGGCTGCGTGGTTATGTGGCGACTTTTACCCACTAAACCCAACCTTTTAGGAATTGGCTTAACGATCTGACTAGAGATCTCTAAGCCGTATACGAACGCGACCCTCCTTGGCAGAAAGGAGGGCGCAATTAGCGTCTTCCAACAAATATATACTATGAAAGCCTTGACGTTTTTATTCTCCTTACGTTGAATCAGTTAACATATAGAAAAAAAATAGTACCATTATTATTATTAATAAATATTTGTATATTAGCAAGCTGTGAGGTATTGCATCTTAGTCCTCAGATGTGACACCGCATCTGCACCTTTCTTTGTTACATATTGGCTGCGGGTGTTCATGAACTGCAATACCTTGCTTATTACCGTCATATGAACTGTAAATGTAGACTATAATTTCGCTTGTACATTCAGTTTTATATAAAAATATAAAAGATGGAACCACTTTTTTGCCAGTTGTTGTAATAGATATGATAATAGAATACAGTGACCTAGTTTTGCTGCACAAAATACTGTTTTTTTTAGCAAGGGATGCAATGTTCCATACACGTTCCAGTGGATGGTTTTTTTGTTAACTTTGTTAGTACTACCAACTTTAAAGGATTTTTTTTGACAAAAAGTATTGTTGTTCATTTAGATTGTAGATTTGCACAAAGAAATCTATTTTCCAGTAAATGTATTACTAACATCATCATCTCCGTGCTTGACTTCTCACATCTATGACGCTGATTTAAATCATCAGCAATATCATCATTACAGCCCTTCACAAATACACTGCTGAACATAAGTCCTTCCTTAAGTTAGTTAGTTAAGTTCCTTGGCGAAAGGAACGCCACAAAGTACGGATCTGAGCCACCCATCCATCGATTTCTTTCATGTATTACCAGTTTGTCACTCGATCTAGTGGGTGGCCGCTTCCCACAACTGGGTTATTGCCCTCCTTCCTCTAATACTTGAGAGATTTTGGAGAGACAAAATGTCCGACGCTCCGCCAAATGCTTTATATGTCTTTAAATATTATTTTTGCTCAGTCGTTCAGGTTTACTTACGACGTTCGCCTTCATCACCGAATCACATTACTTAAAATTGCTATACCTAAACAATTTCATTGGTGCAGGTGGGCATCGAACCCGGGTTGCTTGGGAACTGTGAAATTTACAGCGAGCATTTAGGCTCTGAGTTGCCACAGTTAATGAGTATTATCACAGAATATTTAATTTCATAGTATCTTAAGAAAAAAATATTTCAAAGACATGTAAAGTTCGCCAACACGCATTGGGGCAGCGCAGTGGACAGTTCCTTGCCTCCTCGCGGAGGCATGTGCCCAGGAGTGGGACGTATATAGGCTGTAACTTTAACTTTAATATTTCAGCACAGCACGCTTTGTTTTTTTTAATTTGTTATGCATTTAGTTTGAACTTTGTTATCTTAGTTATAAGTTGAAAGTAGTATTGTGTTAATGAAATAAATATCATTTACGTACACGAGTCTGGATCTACCAAGCACACCATACGCCGTTCCGTTACTAAAATTGAATACTTCATGGCTAATACATAAAAATCAAAATTTCAAAAAGCTACAAACCGTCTTCGAAAAACCCAAAATAATAAAATAATTTTCGCATAATTTAATTCTATATATTATAATTTAATTCTGTACACGACATATCTTAAGCGCCAACTTCAGAAGTTATTAAATTATGTGGAAATGATTTTATTACTTGTAGTTTATTAAAGTCGTTTTCATCATTCATAAATAAATCTTTCAGGTAGAATGTTACTTACTCAATAAATAAATATAAAGTGTAAGGATATTTGACGTTAAAGTTTGTCCAAATTTATAACCCCAACTTTCCAAAACAATTTAAGCAAATGTTTATTGAATCCATGCCACAGTCTTTGCCCAGCCAGGTAGCATAGCTAGGTATCACGTCTTGAATTATCCGCTCTATTTCCGTTACGACTTCCGGAGCTTAGTGCAGTTGAGAATTCGTGATACTTTCTGCCTCAAATTTTCTACCAAATGTCGTAATTTCTATTTGACACGAAATCTATAGACTCACGTTACGCATTAATTTGAATATAAATAATATTTTCTTTTTCCATTACAACCCATCAAAAATCCGCTGCTGAAATAGATCTTCCCCACAGATTGCCTCAAAGGGGTATCACCCCTTTGAGGCCATTGTTGTTTTATTTTTTATCATATTATGTAACCGCAGCTTATTTATTATGTTTCCGTTGTTATAAGGAAAACGCTCCTGCCCATCTCGTGGTTTGTTTCACTCCTACGAAACCCGCGGCTCATTTTTTTATTAATTCAAACTTAAAATAAAAAGCAATTTATAGCTTGTTTTAAAAATAGTACCCGGATGACCGAGCTTTGCTCGGTTTTTTTAAGTTACATTTACGAGTATATACAAATTACATGAATAATAGTTTTTGATCTTATTGACGTAATAGAAAAAACTGAACTGGTTATTTGAATAAAAAATCATGAGTGCAATTGGTTTAATTAAAATTTTCGTATTTTTAAAAAATACTAAAAAAGGGGCTCGAAATAATAGATTTTCTCACAAAAGAAGGCAACTTGAAAAAAAAAAGGAAAAAAAGTAGGACCCAAGACGGGACGCGAACCACGGAACTCCGATATTACGCCCGAACAACATCCCATCTGAGCTATTACGACCGTTGGTAACCTGTAAAAATTTACCTTCTTATATTGTAGCAGTTTTTTATGTCCTGAAAACACGGGCAAAAGGACATTTTCTAAAGATAAATCCTAGCTAGATCGATTTATTGCCCCCGAATCTCCCTGGACACTAAATTTTATGAAAATCGTTGGAGCCGTTTCCGAGATCCCGATTATATATATATATATATATATATATATATATATATATATATATATATATATATATATATATATATATATATAAGAATTGCTCGTTTAAAGGTATAGGATACATTGAATGTAAATTAGATTATAGAAAAAATTGAACTCTCTTTTTTAGTAGACTAAAGTAAAAGGAGAATGTTCTCTATTCGAGCGTATGTCGTTTTTTTTTTTGTATGTATCTACGTATCTTGTAACAGATTTTAATGATGATATGTAAGCTGCTGAGTGTCTTATGGTGAGCTAAGAGAACCGGAGATCCTATTTATTAAAAACGGGGCCACCTTAGTTTTCAGAGGTGACAACCTATTCTGAATTTTGATTCTTAATCGAGAATAGATGTAGATGTCTATGGAATTTAGAATCCACTTACTATCAGATGAACAGTGTTCTTTTTTATCACCGTTATTCTATAAAAACTATAAATTCTACGCTAGGGGTGGAAAATAGCGGCTGAAGTTTTAAATAGTTAGACGATATTCTATACAACCTGAGCTGCGATATTCCTTAGTACACAGAAATTTAACTTTTGTTTAAAAAAGTCAGGACGGGTCGCTAGTCATAAATATAAGTAGGCATAATACGGATAAAATCAAGGTTCGTGTTAACTTTAGGACTATATAATACGAAAAAAAATATCGACAAAATAAGGGACGTACGAATAAGCGATGTCAACATCGGTAAAACCTCGACAAACAGGCGTTTCATCGCTTTATCGAAAGAGAAAAGCGTCTTAAGGTGATTATGTTATGTATTTTATACGTGGTAGTTATAGTCCTTAACGGGGCCAATTTTAGAGCAAAAAACTAAGTTCTAGGTTCTTTATGATATTTTCAGTTTCTTTGACACTACAAACTCTATAAATTCAAATATGGTTAACTTATTTCTAGTGCGTGTGTCTGTTGAGCCTATTGCGTCTAACTCACCCAATAACATCTAAAAATAGTTTTGAAGTTGTAGCCGTGATAGAACTTTTAATAAAAAAGTATCACCTGTTGGTGATATATATGGTTGGATAATATAATTTTAGTGGTGTTTAGCGATAGGGCACATTGAATAGGCTAAAGGTTGACGGTACGTTATCATCACGTTGGCTTATATGTGTCCTTCTTTTAAACACTAACTAGTTGAATAAATTAAACCGATTTTTAAAAATTAAGGATGAAAAATGGAAACGTAGTCCACTTGATGGTAAGTGGATGCTGAGGTCCATAGACATCTACTATCGATAAAGAATCAAAATTCAGATGCGTTATCACCTTTGACTAAGATGGAATGCCGCGTAACCAGTAAAAGGGGTCTTTGGTTCTCTACACTCAACATACGAAACATAACAGCATTAATCTGGTGCTTCGCTCTGGTAGTTTGTAATAGTTTGGTCCTATTCGTACCTTGCTCTTACAGAATACTTCTTTTATTATTTTATTTAAAAACCTCCATAATCCCCCTCCCCCGATTATAGAAAATGCCAGAAAAATGTTAAGATAACTGTTTAAGATTAGTATTATTTCTGTTTCATATTGAATTAAATTACCACATAATAATCTGATTTAACAGATCGCTTCGATATCTCTAAAGCCTTTCCTATACACGCCTCGCTCACAAATTAGCATATACATATGAGATAGAACTGTCCTTACCAAATTAAGGCCAGGACAATATATTCTTAAAATTGTATCCATGGAAAGTAGTCCCTAAGCGCAGTAGATAAAACTGAAAATAAAGTGAATATAAATCTTCAATGCAAAAGGGGTTTGTTGACGTAATCTCAGGGGTGTTTCAGGGTTTCAGGCAGTACGTACCGAAAATTCGTCCGGGATGGTCGCAATTTTTCTGTGCGCCAATAAAGTTTTAAATCGCGATCTACAGTTCGATGTTTTGAAGAAAAACACAGTGAACTTTATATGTGCTTTTAAATTTACAATTTTGAAGTAAATAGGTGTAAATATAAAAATACGTTTTAAATTTGATTCCTTGTGATTTGTTTATAAATTATCTAATTATTTTAAGTAGTTAAATACTTAAAGTGTTAAATACGTGGTTTTGTTTTCATAAGAAAGGGATTTTGGATTTTAATTTTGCGGTAAGTTAATTATTTTTTAAGAATAAATTTACATAATTCCGTATTTTGTATTATATTGTGTATTAAATATTTACTCCTTGGCATAAATAATTGTAAACGTAACGTGGAAAAACAATTATATTATTACACCTCATATATTTTAATATTTAAGATATGATAAAACTCAAACAAATCAAATCTAATGTCACTTATCGCGACTTTAGTCTTTCGTGACAATGAACTAAATCATTTAACTATGATTATTAAATAACAAATTTTTTGAGAAATCACATTTCTGAAACTTTTAATTATTAAATAATTGAAGGCTGATTTGTCAATCATCAAGTAAAAGCTATATATCGAATGAAATACAATATAAGAAATAAAAAAATGTAGTTAAAGTAATAGTATTCACATATAATAATATTCTTATACAAAATAATGAACTACTATTTATTTGATGAATAACTTTTATTTGATCATTGAAAAATCGGCTTTTCGTTTAATATTATTTATATTTAATGTAATATCTAACTTATTTCTATATAGTAGTGGAAAGATAGTGTAAAATTTTAGAATTCTTTGTTATTAATGTCATCTTACTTCCTAGAGGTGACAACGCAACTATATTATTTTTCTTATGGAAGATAGATGTAAGTGCCTATGGCCCCAGCAATCACTCATCTTACTTCTTTAAAAAAAGAGTTCATCCAGATTTATGCCACCTTTTCACACTTTTATAGAGCTTAGTAATATCCCTATATTCACAGGCTATGAGGCATTTTATATTATCGATAATAACGCCAACGTGCGTGCGGGTCCGTGGTCTTCCTTGCTTGGAGCTGGCTAAATGTCCATGGGCTGTAGAAGCCACTTACTGTTGGGTGAACACTTAGCTCATTCATCATCCTTACTATAAAAGAGTTATTGTTTTATAGTTTTTTTTAAATACATGTCATTCTTAAACATTTTGAAAGAAACCAAAATAATTTTAATAAACTATCCAACATTATAACAAAATCAAAACATGGATCATAATTGTATTAATAGTAATAAATAGATAATTTTTAAAATAATAATAATAATTATTATAAATTAAATAATATTGCAAGAACACCTACATTTCATTGAATATTTTACCGTGGTTTTGAATATAAAAAAAATATTACAAGTTATTTATATTTAAACACATGTTTACATTTTGTCTTTAATGCATTGTATGATTAGCTCAGAAGCTAAACGTCATTAATGTTAATTTTTTATGTAAATAGTTTAGACAATTACATAGACTCAGAAATAAAAAGCAATGCTTCAAAGCTTCTTTCGTTTTTACCAACCATCAGGTCTCTTGTCACCAGCGGTGAATGTATTTTTAATTAATACTTGTTGTATTAATTTAAAAAAATGTCAATCACTATGACCAACTTTCAAACTGCAAAAACTTCAAACAGAAGTTTAAGTAATTACATTAAATACACAAATCATACCTTCCATTTTCATACGCTCCATATTAGCTTGTTCTGTACGTATGTAGGAATTAAATAAAATTTTTATATTTCACTTTTTACCAACTTCCAGACATCTCATTAATCTAAAAATTTGTAGACGTATTCAAATCCTATGTCAATGCAATAATTATATTCTTACAAGTATTATCACAGTTCATGATCAATGTGTGTCGTTTATGTTTTTTTTAATGAATTGTTTGAAAGTTAGCAGTCGAAATAAGTACCGATAACAATATAATCATTTAACTATGAAGTGGTTGCTGTGCTTATTAGGTTCATCAGTTCATCAGGTCTTACGATCCTAATAAGTACCGATGACAATATAATAATTTAACTATGAAGTGGTTGTTGTGCTTATTAGTTTCATTAGTTCATCAGGTCTTACGATCCTAATAAGTACCGATGACAATATAATAATTTAACTATGAAGTGGTTGTTGTGCTTATTAGGTTTATTAGTTCATCAGGTCTTACGATCCTAATAAGTACCGATGACAATATAATAATTTAACTATGAAGTGGTTGTTGTGCTTATTAGTTTCATTAGTTCATCAGGTCTTACGATCCTAATAAGTACCGATGACAATATAATAATTTAACTATGAAGTGGTTGTTGTGCTTATTAGGTTCATTAGTTCATCAGGTCTTACGATCCTAATAAGTACCGATGACAATATAATAATTTAACTATGAAGTGGTTGTTGTGCTTATTAGGTTCATTAGTTCATCAGGTCTTACGATCCTAATAAGTACCGATGACAATATAATAATTTAACTATGAAGTGGTTGTTGTGCTTATTAGTTTCATTAGTTCATCAGGTCTTACGATCCTAATAAGTACCGATGACAATATAATAATTTAACTATGAAGTGGTTGTTGTGCTTATTAGGTTCATTAGTTCATCAGGTCTTACGATCCTAATAAGTACCGATGACAATATAATAATTTAACTATGAAGTGGTTGTTGTGCTTATTAGTTTCATTAGTTCATCAGGTCTTACGATCCTAATAAGCATCACCGTTAGCCTGTGGCAGACAACTGCTGAACATAGGCCTTTCCGAAGCCACGTCTCTTAGCCCGATCATCAGATTATCTCATCGGTTGAAGTTTAAACTCTAACACTGTTATCCACGATAATATAGGTATAGTATTACATACATATATATATATATATATATATATATATATATATATATATATATATATATATATATATATATATATATGAGTGTATGTATGTTTATATTATCTATATTCTTAACTTTACATTATAATAATTATTATTATAATGTAAGAGGTTCAAAATGCTTAATTTTCGAAGTTGAGGGAAGTTTAACTGTTGACGCTAAACTTTTAACGATAATTTAATAAACATAAGTGAATGATGAATTTAAAATTAAGTATTTAAATAATGTATTAACGTAATGCACAAATTAATTTTAAATGTTTAAAAAATCATATATTTTAGAGCAACATTGGCTAACAAATAATCTAATAAAATCGATAGTCAATTACCGACAACCAAATTGCAAATGAGAACAAAGAATTTTGAGATAACATTTTGGATTTTGAACGTTTGGATTCATCAAGCCTTTAATTAGTAGAATAACAACACACGCTTCGGCATCATCCGCCGTCGGTTTTAGATTAAAGGCAGTAAAATCTCCAATTCAAATAGCACGACGGAATTGAAATGAACTGTTTCCCCTACCAAAGTTTTTGATGTCATTTGATTGTCGTTTTAGATTTAAAAATTTACAGTAAAACTAATAACTAAATAAATAAATGAGAAAGTTTAAGTTAAAATCAAATATTAACCGGGTTTCGACCTACCTCATTCCATGAAAATATTTATATATTAACCATAAGAGATGATGAAAACATTTTCGTCCTGCGACAGACAAAATACCAGCGTAAGAAAATCCCTGGCTCCATCTCGTCCCGTGGGTTTTGTGAGACGCGACTACAGGAAAAGCCAAAACACTTTCTAGCTTCTGATAGATGCCGGTATAACCATTTCGCTTACACCATACATAAAATACCCAGGCTGACGATGGCAGCGTCAAAAGTGTGAGACGTCTGATATCTACAGCGATCGTCGATCTACTTGCTGTTCGTGTGTATTAAGGTAAATTCATCCTACAACGGGACGGACTCATATCCAGCGTTGGCCTTTTACGGGCTGTTGAAGGGTAAGAAGAAAATGCTTTTGGAAAATCTCATATCCTTTGTCGTAACCTACATCATTGAGGTTCATTTGAACAACCCTACCCGCCAACCTCCCTTTTTGGAGAAAGGGTCAATGTTCGGCAGCAGATTGCTTATTTGTTGATGAAGGATAATTGTAACAAATGAGCACACAACCCCCGAATGTATATGATTTGTGGCCTTTAGACATTTTTACCATGCAGTGCCGGTGTAAAATACCTACATATCGGTATCGATATCGATCGAGCGATATCATCCCGTATGTGCCGTGATAAGTGATATAAGAAATCTGAAACAGGAGATGGGTAGCAATATCTTCTTGAAAACAAATTAAAAATTATTAAACGTGGCAACTACGGCAAAATCCCCTCTTTGAGGCTACCTAAGGGGGAGGTACTAGGTTCAACAGTGAGCATTTATAGACTACAGTGGATAGATAAACACTGACATGTTATGTATATAACATTTAAGTTAAAAATATAGTAATACACATCGATCATGTGGTGTGATGATCCTAGTAAGGATACAAGGTTTTGAATTTATTGTAATGTCATCAGTTCTTAACACATCCTTAAAATTTCACACATACATTATGTACATATTGTAAACTTTCATGCACACATACATATTGATATATCATACAGGTGAAGCTAATGTAAAGCGTGTAATAAAATTGAATGTCTTGTTACAAAACACTTGTAAAAATAGGTATCCGGTTCTATTCACTAACTTATCTGAAGGGGTATTATGTGTTCGGGGTTACTGTAGCCAATTAACATCAGGTTAACAGGCTGTAAGCTAATTTTTCGCTCTATTGTCTTAAAAAAATGTTTGTAACTTCATTCATTCATTTCATTATAGCCTATAAAATGTCTACTGCTCACATAGGGCTTGCGATATTTGCCAAAAGCTTTATTTTTATTACTCTGATATATTTTTTACTTTAAGTTGTTATTACTAAGAAGCCTCTTAACGTCTCCTGCCTCGTTTTCCTATGTCGCGTCTTACGACACCAACGATAATATGGAGTAGTAGGTTCTGTTTTGCTTACACCACACGTAGCCTTACACCTTATTGAAGTGCTCTGCTGAACACAGGCCGTGCAGTGGCGGTGTAAGAATATCCGCTACCTCGTATCATCCCGTGTGTGCAGTAAGAGGAGACAGAGCGAAAAAAATCAAGAGATGGAGAGACGCTGCTGTTTCTCTAATAACGACAAAAAACTGTAGTTGCCAGCCCGCTTGCCAAGCGTAGCGACTACAGCAAATATGCCGCTTGTGAGGCAACCTGTGGGGGAGACCTATGTACCACTGAACGGTGCTAAATTAGTTATTTATTAGATTTAGAAAGAAATAAAAATTATTTTTAATTTCATAAACTTGTAATGACTTTTAAAAAAAACAAAGGTAAGTGATACACGCTACACCGTCCAGAGTTCGTTCAGCAGTAACATTTAAAACGAAAACTTCGCGCAGATTGCTCTCGAGTATCTTGGTGTGAAATTTATTTTAGTTTTTGCATTTCCCGCTCGTTTGTACGTCTGAGTGTTTGGAAGATAATCTGCGTGCCGATTGGCTGAATAAAATCAAGTAGGAATTTAAATAACGAAGGCGTTTTAAAGAATAATTTGATGTACCTCGTAGCTTTTAATAGTGTATTAGCATTTATATTGTAGAATCATTGAATTTGGGACCGACTTTTGCATTCTGTACATAAAAGGAATGTTAATTATTTCCTGAATTGTTAACAATGATTACTGATTCGATTTCTCTGAAGATGTTTACGGCCAGAAGCGTACGGTGTGGTTGGTATATTTCCTTAAAAAAGGAAAACTAAAGAAGAGTAAAATAGTCCCTTATAACTGGTTGGTTTTACAGGAACTATATCTGAAAATATTAATCACTTAGAGATTAATATTATAGCCAAAAATTGGTTATTGAGTTTGTGATTATGTGGGCAATGGGATAGCCACCTATCACCTTTCATAATTTTCCAACTAAACCCATATTCTTAAGACTGTCTGCCCCTCGGTGCTAACAGAAGTGACACCGTTATAGCTTAATTTTTAATGACATAATTCTTTGACGCAATAAGGAAGAAAGAGGATTTATATTTTAGCTTTAAAGTCGTCTTATTTTCATAACCAGCACGGGTAGACTGAGTCCATTACTAACACGTGGTACGGTTCACTTATCCTAAAAAAGTATGTTTCCGTAGGGAGCAGCTATTACTACAAAAATTGCCGCAATTTCCAATTCCATGCGAGTGAAGCATCGAACGGTCGCTACATTTTTATAAAATTAAAATAATGTACAGGCCACCTGAAGGTGAGTGCCTACTGCAGCCAATGAATATCTGCAAACAACTTCAAACAAAGATTACAGATACCTTGTCACCTCCAAGGACAAAGATTAAATGCCTCATTGCCTGTAAATAGACTGGCTTTTTATATCCTTCGTACCAGAACACAGCTGTATACGTACTGATGTTTGCTGCTAGATGAAGGTAAGAGGCTCGTTTCTATCCAGACGGACTCCTAGGCATAATACCATCTAAAAGTTACACACTTTTTCTATAGAAAGTTCAGTGCGGCTTACGTTATAGAAACTTGCAGGTGTGTTGCCAGCCTTTCAGAAAGGAGTAGAATCGCTTTTAAAAATTTAAAGATACATTAATCTAACGAAGATCTATTGACAACCTAAACTAGATGACAAGATTGGGACTTAAATTGTGTCACAGTATATTGTTGTGGCTCTTGCATATTGTTGTGGCATTCCTTGGGTGGAGGCTTATGTTCAGCATGACTTGTGAAGAGCTGCAATGCAATGATAATGATGAGAGGATAGTAGAACTTGACAGCTGGAATAAAATCTGAACAATTCCACCAAATATTTTTAAATAAAAACGTTAGCTCAGCAATAAGTATCGCAATCACAACTTTAGCAATTAGTACTTAAACTGAGTTGGACTGCGGTTACAATGTAAACATTTGGTTTAAAGATACATAGTTGGGAGAAAATGTATTCGTATTTTGTAATCGAATCTTGTTAATTTTGTTATTAAACTAAGCTGGTTGTGGGCTGTTAAGAATTGTCATATAAATGCACAGTTTTCCTCACTAGTATAGTGAAGTAGTTATGTAAATATATAAAAAAGAGCTCGATCAAAATAGAAATATTCTGTTGAGCTCGTAACACGCACTTGCGTCCATATAGTAAAGTAGTCCGAAGTGAGAAGTTGGCTACAGGTTGGTTCCTCTGTTTTATTGTTAATTTTTGTGGCATTCATATAAATTTCATAAACATTTTAACAAATTTCTTCACAAAACGTAGATGCCTCACACAGCGGTGTTTCTGGGAGATTTAAATGACAGCTTAAACTGGCGCACAGTTGATAATGATATCCAAACCAAACTACAAGACACCTCAGACTTAACAACTTGAGATAACCATCTTAGCACATGTTACATCTTTCTTCAACACGATACCCGCGTCGGTAGTAATTATCGTGTTATTTTCTCTGTAGTCCACGGTACGCGTACACTCTCTACGCATACAAACTTTACGCGTGTTTGCATGCGTTACGAAAGGTTTGAAGCTTACGCACTATCACGTCGTAAGTTGAGTTTAGGTTTCAGTGTTAAAAAAGCGTATAGTGGCTTTATAAGAATAGTCCACTTCCATATATAGACCCGTGAGTGTCGTAAGAGGTGACACAGATAAACAAACCAGGAGACTGGCAGCGACATCGACTTAGTATCATCCACAAAAACCTGCGGTTGCCAACCCGCCTGGCAAGAATGGCAACTGTGAGAAATATTTATGAGGCAATTTATGGGGAAGACCAATGTTCAACAGTGGATTTAGATAGGCTGTGGTGGTGATGATGATAAAAAAGGAATAAAATTTAGCGTAAGTGATATAAAAGTCGACTATGTTTTGGAAACACAATACACCAATATACACATATTAGTTTCATATTTTTATGTAAGGAAGGGTTAATAAAGGATGTATCAAATAAAAAGAATATCAAAGTGCGGAAACCCTTATCAAAGTGCCGAAACCTTTAAAATATGAAATATTATGTATTCAAAAATCACAAAACGATTATGAAAAAAACCTAACAAATGCAATTTCAAATTTCAAACGGAACTTTATTTTACTTCACAAAATTACAACAGTAAAGGTTGCGCATTGTCACGCTTGGCATGCGGATTAACAATAGCAGCACTAGATGTCTTACATCTTTGACTCGACTGCCTGTGTCAGCGCTCTGTTGGTTTAACTATTAAAAAAATCTATTTTTGCTGCTAAAGAGCCATCGTCTGAGCCGCCTAGCGGCAGTGCATCGTCTACTTAATTCTGGTTTGAGAGAAAGACAGTATTGTAGCCAGGCTAGTGAGGCCTTTCATATTAGTTCTCATGCATCGGAAAGTTCTGTGGCTTTCTTTGTTTGAAGGTAGTTTCGATTCTACGACAGCCAATTACCATTAGGTTAACAGTTGTACAAGGAAAAAATATCAAACTCTTATATAATAAAAATAGAATAATATTGTTTTATAATAGTGGCGGGTCAGGAGCTGAGCGTTCACCATAGTACATAATATGCGTGCTAGAGCCATGCTGCAGGTAGTTGCAGCACGAATGGACCGGCTCGGTCGGGGAGGACCGAGTTCTCACGGAATAAATATCAGCTTAATACTGCTGAGTTTCGTATGGTGAGTAGAGTAGAGAACCGGCGAGCCTTTTGGTGGAAACGAGGTATTCCATCTTAGTAATTGCAATTTTAACTGCTAATTTCTTTCTGATCGGCGGTGTAGGAAAACACCATCAAGAGAAACATCAACAGTAAGTCTACATATTTGAGGAATAATAATATTTCGAGGACATATGAAGTTCGTCAACATGCACAGGAGCATTTAGCACAGGAGATTACGCAGTATACGCGGTTACAACGCGTTTGTACGCATAAAGCGATATTCTAAAGTCGTGCACGGAGCCTGCCAATATTTTGTTGTAAATTTACTATCAGTCCCGTCATGACATACACTTGGTGATGAATGGTAGACGGACGGCGATGGTGATCAATGACGGAACAGGCTATGTCGAGTTTTGACAGAATTCATTTATAATTTTTTTGCATATACTTTTTACGGTCAAGGTATGGAATGTTATATTGGCTAGTGGTGCGGCCACAGGCTGTCCCTTCGAATCTGGGTCGAAGAACCAGAAAATGGTCGCGCTACTGACTAATTTTATATCCGGAATGAAGGGTCAAAAAATGGTTTTGCGATTGGGTCTCGGGTTCAATTCCCTGCTTTCTGCCCTGCAGGATTCGGCCTCGGGGCATTCCCCATTACCCGGGTAATCCTCACAGCACACTTCAGAAGACAGGTCTCGACGTAGAGCCAATTCCACCAGCATGTGTACGCTCCTGAATAGCCAGGCCTCAGGTGCTCTTTCCTAGTATGTAGATGATGGCCATCTAGGCATTCGTGGCGTATCTCGCGCCTCTGAGAAGGGTGCTGCCGAAGGGTCAGCGACTTCAACGCCCCACGGAGATGGATCTCGACGTAGCGCCGATGTCACCAACAGCGTGTGCTCTCCTACACACGCAACTCTCGCAACATGCCGGGACTCCGGAGCTCGCTTTCCAGCATATGAGGTAAAACGCAGCGCTGGGAATATATCATTCCAGGAGGGGTCAGGGGCGATCTCGAAGCCTGACGCAAGCCACGTTCACTCCAACGGCACGTACACCCACTGCAAAGCGACGTGCTGTACTACCTCGCTCCCAGGCGGAAGCCGACGACCGGCGGGCGGTAACAAACGGCGAACGCGGTACGGACGCGACTTCCTAATCAACTAAACAAAATGCGAGAGTACCCGTTTTTCGCGCAACCAGCTAGAGACCTTACTTCGTTGACTAAAAGCTATGATGTCAAAATATCAATCTATAATAAGAATAGTTTTTTTATGATGACGTGTTACTTATTTAAAAAATAAAACAAATATTTAAAAAAACATTCATAGTAGTAAATCGAACACCGGTGCTACTTTCTAAATTTCATAGTAAATATTCCACAGGGCTTGAAACTTGGAGCTAACATACAATTTTACCTATTAACGATATGTAACTTAGTATATATATATACTTAGTATATATATACGTATAATTTTTGATGTAATCTTCAATAAGCAAAAATGTTTTGTATAGGACTACGGTGACAACTAAGTACGTACACAGTCCACCTGAATGTAACAAGGTTACTGTGGCCCCATGACTCCTATATCTAAAATCGATTAAGAATAAAAAGGCTGATGTATTTTCACCTCTAAGGTCTTAGATGGTATGAATGAAGTCTCCGGTTCTCTTCACTCACCATACGAAGCATATGAGCTATACGCTGTTACTATCGTCGTACTAGCGTCTCTTCTCCGGTCCAGACGACAAATTCATGTTGCAGCCTTAATATATCTGTAGCCTATAGCAACAATTATAGTGACAAATTTTCTTGTTTAAAACTGATATTTTTATATATATATTTAATAGATATTTCTGACCGCTCGTCATTTGGGGACACAGATTACTCCCTTAGGGGGTAATCTGTGTTTAGTGATTATACTTCGTTCATTACCAAAGTTTTGACATTTTCATCTGCGTAAATGTAAGGTCCGAATTTCGGGATTTTCGGGATAAAACTTTCGTATATGAGGATAAAATTAAACATTTCAGGATGCTAGAAAACTCGTACCAGACGGGTTTAACGATTATGAAAGAACTTATTTTAACTATCGATAAATTACTTTAAAAAATGCATGAAACACGAAAAATAAAATAAAATAATCATATTATCGAAATTTAGTCTTAAATCTGTGCGAAATATCGCAAATGTTAAAAGTCAAAGTCAAAATAATTAATTTTAAACTAATTTAAAGCTGCTTCCGATTTGTGAATTTTTCAACCCAAAGTATCGACAGTATATGTGCAGCGGTAATTTGAATCTTAAATGTATGCCGAGTCGATGATCGCTTTGTTAAGATTGTTTGTCGCCAATATTAAGTATAAGTTTTTATTAATTTTGTTAAATTTCATTTACAGTGTTTTGTTGTGACTAGGAACTGATATTATGTTCTTTCCCCTTCTTTATTTCGATTCTAAAAGCAAGACAAATCAAAAAACCATAACAAGAACAATTAAGGATTGCAGCGTATCCCATAGTACGAGAGATTTGCTATAACTGCTACCTTTAATGTCCAATTTTTTTGTATCTAACATATACATACCAAACGTGGCAATTATAGCTAATATCTCCCCCCTTCCCAAGGAAGCAGTCTGTGGAGGGGGCTTACGTTCAGCGGTGGACTTTGTTAGGCTGTTGATGATATACGAGATGGTTAGTATATCGCTATGACCGTGTGGTGGCGGCGTAAGAGAATTTATTACCTCGTTTCATGCAGTGGGGGTCGCAAAAGGCGAATATGGTCAATTCCAGTAAAATATTACTTAGACCAGCGACGCGCAGCAGCATTAAAAATGTGTGATCGTCAATCGTGCCGTATCAAGCGTTCAGCGTACCGATTAAAGCAAACTCGCGTCCTCCTCACAACGGGAGAGACCCATACCCAACCGTGGACAGGCTAATTCAGAAGAAGAAGATCTAGCTATCTATCTGAGATCATGAATTGCACGTCTCTTATGACGCCCAGAGATATAGTGAAATACAGTTTTTACACCGATACTACAAGGAAATGTGTTGGCTCAGGTTAGCATAAACTCTGCCATTTGACTAGTACCTTTTGAACAAGGCATTTTACATAGCCCCACCTAGATATTACATTCTGTGTGTGCAGATTCATGGTTAATATATAGATTTTCAGTTTGTTCCGTGATTGACATAAAAAAATCCCTTAATAAATAAAAAGAAAAAAGGAAGCTATAAGTATTAACCCAGGTGAAACATGACGCAATGCTAAAAATATACCTATATACGAGGGTGGATTGAAAAGTACTCGGCCTAACCAAGAAAATAAACACATACTAAATCAGTTATATTTTTATTTTTCTACATAATCACCATCAAGTTCAATACACTTTCGCCACCTCCCCTTCCAAGCATTTAGACCGTTGAAAAAAAATGATTCTTCCTTAGAGTCAAAATATGCGTCTACAGCTGCTTTGACCTCGTCGTTAGTCGAAAATCTTTGACCTCCCAAGTGCTTTTTTAGGTTAGGGAACAGAAAGAAGTCTGATGGTGCCAGATCAGGTGAATACGGCGGATGCGGTAACAGTTCAAAGCCACAGTTGTGAATTTCAGCCATTGACTGTACTGACGTATGAACACGGGCGTTATCTTGATGAAACAGGACTTTTCTTCTGAGCATTCCTCGACGTATTTCTTTTATTTCCTCTCGTAAATGACGTAGTAAGGTGCAGTAGTAATCAGAGTTTATAGTCTGACCCCTTTCAAGATAATCAATCATAATCACACATTTCGAGTCCCAGAATACTGAAGCCATCACCTTATTTGCCGACAAAATCGACTTAGCCTTTTTGGGGGGTGGTGAACCAGGTCTTCTCCACTGTTTTGATTGTTGTTTTGTTTCCGGTGTACAGTAATGAACCCATGTTTCGTCCATAGTAACAAAACGATTCAAAAAATCATATGCATCGGCTTCAAATAACTCCAAACAGTCGCGTGAAATAGTCAATCGCGTCCTTTTTTGTTCAACTGAAAGCAGTCGCGGAACCCACCTCGCAGACACCTTGTGGAAACCCAACTCGTTGACAATGATGTTTTGAGTTCATTCATAAGAGATGCCTATAATCTCGGCTATCTCTCTAATTTTTAATCTGCGGTGTCCCATTATTAAATCAAGTACTTTTTTAATATTTTCGTCAGTAGTTGACGTCGAAGGCCTTCCAGAGCGGGGTTCATCTTTCACACTCTCTCTACCACGCTTAAATTCTGCTATCCATTTTTTGACGGATGAATATGACAGAGCACAATCGCTTAATGTACTGACCATGTCATCATGGATGGCTTTTGATGATAGCCCCTTCTTATGGAGGTACATAATGACGGCACGCTGCTCGATTTGCTCCATTCGCGGAAATTATGTCCGATTACTTCGTTAATAAATTTATAAAATCACAACTAATTATCGCACTCGTTTCGAACTTCACACAGTGAACTAGTCTGAACTGAACTAAATAATGTGGGTAGATTTGATTTTTAGAATTGAATGGATCTGTGTTAGGCCGAGTACTTTTCAATCCACCCTCGTATGTGAACGGATATTTTTTGACCGTAATATGAACCACTGACGAATAGCTTTATTATTGATCAATGTACCTAGCACACATCGCTAATCGCTTACGCTCGAATGACGTCCGGTTATTGATGACATGTCAATTGATCTTGCTCAGATGTTCACAAACGCCGACGGATTTGCCCAATTTCTACTGCTTCCAGGATTTACTAGATCTATTTTTTAAATATCTTGATATGTCTATAACCTACTGTTCACAGTGTAAACCCATAATTGCAAAGTATAATTATTATTATATATTCTAAAAATTGAGAAATAATCTAGCAATCTGGGGGCGGCATAAGAGAAATTTTAACCTAATAGTCAGCTTAGAGAAAGTCCGAGAAGAACATAAGGCTTTCCATAGATTTTAGTATAACAGATGATATACTTAAATATAAAATCTTCAAATCGGCAGCAAAAGTAGGTACCGCTAAATTTGTAAGGAATATGTTATCCATTTGCCAAACAATCTGTCAAATAGCAATAAAATCAAATTTCTTCTCATTGTGACTATACGTGTTTTCCGAGGCACGGTGGTGAAGCACCGTCAAATTGTTGAAATCGGGTCGCTACTGTAATTTTTTTTCACGAATTCCAAAGTTCGGACACGGATCTTCACGATCAGCAGTCGCTCTTGCGACCACTAGACCAACGTAGCATTCGATATGTAATAACGAATATAGGCACTGACATAAGCTTTTTGGATACTGCTAAACATAATATCTACTGTATCGCATATATAGTACAGTAGCAACTGCATGATATATTTATAAGGTTTAAAATTTTGTAGTAGTTTTTCGATTTTAAATGAAAAATCCCAGCTTCTGGAACAATGTTTGACAATAGAATATAAGTGGATAACAGAGGGCGTTCATTGCTCGTAGATTCTATCTAAATTTTCATATTTCATATTTCTGGAATATTTGAACAAGGGATCCGGTGGTGGTTCTTTATGATTTATTATTTATATAAAATTATTACTAAGTAGTAGTAGTGTAACCCCAACTTAAGAATCTGATGTGTAAAAATAATTTACTTCTTTTTTGATCTTTGAAGCCTGCTTTTACTTTTATTTTAAAGTTTAGTAGTTCGACCCTTTTGAGTGGAGTGGGATAGTGTGAGCTCGATGTAAGAACTATAATGTCGTCTGAATACATTAAAATATTAGGGATGGAATGTTATTTTGTATAGGTACATTATGAGACCATCAAAAATAATAATTTAAATAGCTTTTAGCCGTTTTAGAGAAAAAGGTAAACATTTAAAAAAAACATTGTGTTAATTAAAAAAAAACCTCTTCGTTTTTTTAACTCAGAAATAAACTCCCGGACACATCTATCGTTTTATCGTTTTAAGATTTGATGAACTCGAGTTAAAAATAAATGTTAGGAGCTATAATTATGCAGTCTTAAAATTTATACAATGAAATAATTGTAGAAATCTAAAATAAAATTGTTATTTAAATTATTATTTTATTTTACCAAAGTTAAAACAATAAAATAAGTAATAATTTTTGTTAATTAAACGTTACAATGACTTCGTAAACAGACTGAAGTATATCAATATGAAAATTTAACCATTGTCACCACGCACGCGCCATTTTCGACTGTAACTTCCTTAATTACTAAAGTTGGTACGTGTGTCAACATTTGCTCGTATGACAAAGTTTGAGAGCTTTTCTGAAATAGAGCTTTTTTAAAACAAAAACTAGATTGTTCTACATAATAAAATAACTTATCTTAATTTACTCTTCTTACATATCGACAGACATTGACAATTAAAGGTTGTGTTTAATTGTTTTATAAAACCGTAGTGACAAACTAACTTACAATCCAGATCCAGACACTTGCAACTAACTTGCAGCATCTTTAAAATGGAAACATAAAATTTATGTTTAATATTATTCTAACTAAAATCAAATACTAATTTGTAACAGAATTTGAGCATCTTAAAATAGAAACATAAATTGTATATATAATATTACTTCAACTAATATAAATTGTTATGAGGGAGGCCTGTGTTTAACAGTGCTAGTGCAGTTGATAGGCTGCAATAATGATGATGATAAAAATTTTAAATTGAAGCGGTTTCAAAAGATAAACTAAATAGATAGTAGTAGTATAGCTGACTGCTTCGTTGGTCTAGTGGTTGTAGTAGTGCGACTGCTGATCATGAGGTCTTAGTTTCGAATCCTGGGTCGGGCCAAAAAATTAATTATTGACTTTTTCCGTTAAGAAATTCTCAGTAGCTGCCCGGAGTCAGGAAGTTGGTGGTGTCTCACCCCCATACCTCGGAAAGCATGTAAAGCCGTTGATCCTACACTTGATCTCTCTCCGGTTGTGTCGTTTATCGTCCCATAGGATTATGAGAGTGAGGGAATAGAGAGTGCACCTGTGCATGTGCATACATTTGGGTACTATAATCCTGTCCCGCACCAATGGAGCCGGTCTGGAGTACATTATTATAGTTGTAGCACGAATGGGTCGGCCCGACCAAGGAAGGACCACGGTCTCACAGAATACCAGCGTCAAACAGCAGCTCAACGCTGCTGCTCCGTATGATGTGTAGAAAACCGGAGACCCACTTTACTGGAAACGAGGCATTCTATCTTAGGTTATCAAGGGTGACAACGCATCTGCAATTTAATTCGTAATCGAAGATAAATGTAAATGTCTAAGGGCCACAGCATCCACTCACCATCAGGTGGACCGTATGCTCGTTTGCCACCTCTTCTTATAAAAAAAGTTCGGTACAGCTCCTTTTCTGTATTGGTTACACTCTATTACCTGTTTATGTCACCAACTAGCAGTGCTTGCACTGCTGTGCTGAAGTCTAGAGGGTATAGAGATTCAGTACAGTTACAGGCTGTGAGGCGTTCCATCTTCGTTCTCAGAGGTACGCATAGCCTTCTTTTTTTGAAGTTGACTACAGATGTCCAACGGCAGCAGTAACCACTTAAAATCGAAAGGAAACATTTCAATAAAAAGGTTTCCTCGAGGGTTTTTCTTTCGACGCGGCAAAGGTTACAAATAGGATTAAATATTTACTATCGCTATATGATCAACTAGTTACTTTTTAGCTTTTTTAAAAATATGATACGGTTTTTTTTTCCTAGCTGTCTGCGGTGTGCCACGTTCCTTACAGCCTGGAAAGAGGCAAGGCTAGTCCTCTTGAAGGAGGGCAGGGCCGTCGATTCTCCCTATGCGTACCACCCCATATGCATGTTGGACGAGATTGGCAAATGGTTCGAGAGAGTAGTTGCCACTCGGCTCAACAGACATCTGTCGCGCGTCGGTACCGATTTGACTGATAGCCAGTTTGGATTCCGACGGGAGCGTTCTACAGTAGATGCTATTATGCGCTTCGCTCTCTGTGGGAACAAGCAGTATCCCAGGGTGGTGAGGCGTTGGCGGTAAGTCTCTGTACCTTGGGACGCAATCAGGAGCGCACTGCTACACCATCAGGTGCCCCCCCCCCCCTACTGCAAGGTGTCGTTGCGGACTGCATGGGGAAAATGGTAGGAAGATCCGGACGGAGATCAGACGTGGAGTTACGCATGGCTCGCGTTACCCCACGTCTGATCTCCCTGAGGCCGCTGCTGTGGAACCTCGCCTATGATACGGTTCTGCGAGTTGAACTCCCCGCTGACGTAGATATCGTTTGCTATGCCGACGACACTTTGGTGGTTGCTAGCGGGGTCACCTTCGAGAGGGCCAAGGAGCTCGTTTGTTTGGGCGAAAAGGCTGGCCATCCGACGCTGTAGAGCTAAAATCTACAGTGTGCAACGGAAGATGGCCATACGGATTGTGCGAGGATACTGCACGATATCTTTTGAGGCGGCGACAGTCCTGGCTCGCTTTCTACCTCTTGACAAACTGGCGGATATGGATACGAGGGTGTACGACCGGGCACGTGTCCTCCTCCAGAGCAGTGGGAGTGGGTCAGATGAGATGTTCGAAAGAGTTAAGCGGCAGGAACGGCTTAACCCATTCGCAACGTGGCATCCTCGTCTCTGTGAAGAGCGTTATGCGCGCAAACGCGTTGTTTAAGCAATCCTGCTGCACTTCGAAGCCAGGATACATCGACGAGTAAGAAGACTCACCTACAGACTTACAAAGATAATAACTGGGCATGGGTGCTTCGGTGATTATTTGTGTAAGATCGGACGCAAAGCAACGGTGAACTGTTTCTAATGCAGGACCAGGACTTCGCATCCCATACGCTAGCAATATGTCCAGCGTGGGAGTGGGAGCGAACGGTCCTGGTAAGCCGGATTGGTCAGAACCTCTCCCTGCTATCAGTCGTGTCAGCGATGCTGAGCAGGGACTCGGCGTGGAGAGCCGTAGCCACCATCTGTAAATCCGTTATGGTCCAGAAGGAGGCTGCTGAACGAGATCGGGAGAGGGTGGATCCTGCTGTTCGTCACGGCCTTCTTCTTATAAACGGTGTTCCCCTAACAGAAACGGGGTCTCTGAGGTGGCGGACGCTCGGGGCCCCGAGGAGGACGATGTCTCGGTGGTCACGAGACATCTTGATAACACTGTGAGGGTGCTGAGTGCAGAAAGAACTGCCCTTGGGACGTGCTATTAATATAGCGAAGCGAGAGGGAGTCCGGCTGCGTTCCGAACGGAGATCCCGGGACTGCTCATATATATACGCTGATGGTATCCACCGTGGTGTTTTGACCGGTAGGGGTACGGCATAACCTTTCTGTTGCCCCCGTAGCTGAAGGTATCTATGAGGATTTCCCCACGATAAAAAAGCCCTCCCTCACCTAATATTATAGCCAAATTTCTTCTTGTTACATGGTTTACAAACCTTCGCTCAAACCATGCTAGTCTTCTTCTCAAATTTTCAGCGAAAAATTTAATTTTGACTTTATCCAATTTCTTCACCCCAAACATCTTACACTTCAGCGCTTACCTTTCATCTATCTCGTTCGAGGTCCAGCGCTCGGATCCGTACAATATTTTTTTTTACAGAAGAGGGGGCAAACGAGCATGCGGCTCACCTGATGTTAAGTGACTACCGCCGCCCATGATCAACCGCAACATAAGGGGAATTGCAGGTGCGTTGCCGGCCCTTTAGAAAGGAGTAAGCTCTTTTCTTGAAGGTCCCCAGGTCGTATCGGTCCGGAAAAATCGCTAGTGGTGAACTATTCCACAGAGAGATTGTACGCGGAAGAAAACTTCTCTTGAAACGTACAGTGGTGGACCGCCAAGCATCCAGATGGTGTGGATGGTATCGGGACGTTTGCCGCGTAGTGCGTTCACGAAATTTGGCGGCTGGGATTAATCCGAACAATTCCTCAGAGCACTCTACATGGTATATGCTAAAGAAAATGTAAAGAGATGCAACATCTCTTCGCAGTGCCAGTGAATCGAGCCGATTGGAAAGCACTCGGTCATCGACGATTCGAGCCGCTCTGCGCTGGATGCGGTTAAGTGGAAGGAGCTGGTACTGGGGAGCCCCAGCTCAGAGATGGGAACAGTATTTCATGTGCGGCCGAACCTGCGCCTTGTAAAGTTGCAGGCGGTGTGCCGGCATGAAATACTGTCCCGCTCTGCTGAGCAAGCCAAGCTTTTTAAAGGCCAATTTGGCCTTCTCTTCCATGTGACCACGAAACTGCACGTTACTCGATATGTCGACGCCGAGGATTCCGATACTGGCTGAGGCAACAAGGGGAGTGCCTTGAAACTGAGGAGATACGACAAAGGGGTTATTTTTGATTTCTTAAATTTACGCGAACACTACACATTGAATAAAACTAAATTTACGGATTTTATCGCGTTTATTTCACTACTTTTACCTATTTTTAATTCCCGACGTTTCGGGTGCTTTACAGCAACCATGGTCACGGGGGAGACTGAGATGTTTGACGTCCCAATGTCATAGTTAGTCCGGCTACCTTCAGTTTTTTAATATTAATTTTTGGTCCTAACTATAAGCTCGTTTTGCGTAAATCGGACCAAAAATTAATATTCAAAAACTGAAGGTAGCCGGACTAACTATGACATTGGGACGTCAAACATCTCAGTCCCCCCCGTGACCATGGTTGCTGTAAAGCACCCGAAACGTCGGGAATTAAAAATAGGTAAAAGTAGTGAAATAAACGCGATAAAATCCGTAAATTTAGTTTTATTCAAGGGGTTATTTTTATTACAATATGACAGGCGTTATTTATTTTGTCGACATTCCCTTGAGTTCAATGGAGAACTGCGGATCACAATTTGTTGCTATCGCTATTTCATCCATCATGCATTTATTCCTTTTGTTTCTGTCTATCTCGCTTGCACATGTCATTTGTTGAAATAAACGTATACCTTAATGTATTAATCTAACTAAACGCACTTCGTTGTTAATCGCTTACGCTCGGATGAGGATGTGTTATTGATGGCACGTCAATTAATCTTAATCCAATATCCACAGGCGTTTAGAGGATTTTAGTCTTTAACTTCATCCACCCATCCATCAAAGCTTATAATAGACCACTGCTGAGCCTAGGTCTGTCCTTATCTTGTCCTTATCTACGAGGCAATCCTCTTAAGATAGATATTTGTCAAGGTTGCCGTGCGTAGCGGGTTGGCAGCCGCAGATTTTCAATTTCTATATTTGTTATTAGGAACACGCTGTTGGCCATCTCCTGCATTGTTCCCATCAGTTGCCTTTTACAACACCCACAGGAAGGTATAGGGTAGTGGATATTCCTACACCATCACTACATGTCTATGACCTGACCAGTGGCAACAATATTAGAAACTCTGGAAGCCTGGAAATTGGATGTGGGTACGTTTCGGGATAGCATTTTGATCAAATCGTTTTGTTTGCTTGTATCAGCTCCAACACGTGACTGGAGCTTACTCCTAAAATAATGTTACTGTTACGAGCTTAGGGTTCGTGACAATAAAAACTGCCGATTGAATTACAAAAATTGACACTTTAACTACTGAACACCAATTAAAACTTAAATCACACTAATAATTAAAACATAAACACTCACGCCTGTCACCCAGAGGGGTAGGCAGAGACTACGGACTTCCATTTGGCACGATCCTGACATACCTCTTTCGCCTCCTTTACATCCATATATCTACGCATAGGTACATGCTCGTCGGTTAAGGGTACTTCTAACGTAGCCCATTTTCAAAATATCGCCAATTTGGTCGATAAACTTTTTTCTAGGGCGTCCCTTCCCGACTCTGCCGTTCACATCTGCCATATAAATTTGCTTTGTTACTCCTTCCTCATTCATTCTTTCTACATGACCAAACCACCGAACCATTCCTTTCTTAATCCTGGTCACAACATCATCTTGCATACCACATTTATATCTTATCATGCAATTTCTCACCCTGTCATTCAGATTCAACCCTAGCATACTCCTTAAAGACCGCATTTCTACAGTTATTCTACTTTCGTGCTTCTTCTGCCTCACCCAGTTTTGACTACCATACATTTAAGTAGGGACTAACACAGAATTATGAATTACCATACGTTCCTTTTTTTACACATTCTGGTTCTTCATAATAGAGGGTAGTGCCCCATTCACTCTATTCCCTGCATTTACTCGTCGTTCTATATCCTTATCATATCTATCATCCCTGCTAAATACACATCTCAAATACACAAACTCATCCACTTGCTCAATTAACTCTCCTATTCTTATTTCACATCCCGTTTTGCTTTCTTCTCTTTCAAAAACCATCACTTTTGTCTTACTTTCAAAGTTTGCAAACATCTGTCCATAAATAGGTTGAACAGCCAAGGGGAAGCTACACAGCCCTGTCTGACACCTTTTTGGATGCAAAACCAGTCCGAGTAGACCCCATTGATCCCAACACAAGCACCAGAGTCCCTATAAAGATACCTTAATGCCTGTATCAAACCAGCGCTCAACCTATATGAGTTCAGTGTTTGCCATAACACATTCCTGTCCACTCTGTCATAAACCTTTTCCAAGTCCATGAACGCACAAAAAACTTTCTGGTTTTTGGCCAAAAACTTCTCCGCAATCATGCGCATGGAAAAGACTTGATCTGTACACCCCATTCCCTTTCTAAAACCCGCTTGCACATCCCAAATTTTTCCATCAGTTTCTTTCATAACTCTTTTAATTAACACCTTAGCATACAGTTTACCCACAATACTAAGCAAGCTGATACCACGGTAGTTTTTGCAGTCCTGCTGTGACCCTTTTCCTTTATATATTGGTACTATAACTGCTTTACACCAGTCATCCGGTACCCGCTTTAATTCCCAACATAAATTAAACAAGGTGTACAGCAGGCCTGCCACCACTCCCTATCCAGCCCTTAGCATCTCGAGCGATACTCTATCATATCCAGCTGCCTTACCTGCTTTCATGCTTTTTATTACTTTCATTATTTCATCTACACTTATCTCCATACCCCTTTGCACTTCTTTCGGAATTTCTAGCTCATTTAATTCAGACTACTCTTCACTCATAAACACGCTTTCAAAGTATTCCTTCCATCTGTTTAAATTCGAAACTTCATCATTCAGAATACATCCATTCTCGTCTCTTATAGCATTAATTATAGGCTGTTTTGTATTTCCCCTGGCAGTTCTTACGAGTTTCCAGAACATTTTTAATAACACTAATAATTATTCACACTTAACACTTTAGTTCACTTTATTTCACTCCAAAAGCTTCGCTCGTATCGCCAATTCAATACTGCCCCGATCGCGGCTTTTAACGGCTTTATATAGGCTTTTTTTCACCGAAACATCCAGAATATTCCAGCAAATACCAGCCCCGACCGACCAGATCCAGAAAGTTCGAGTGTGGGGCTTTCTAGAAAGCTCAGTTCTTACATTCGATACTAGATGGCGCTGTTGGTGGAAAGTTCAGGCATGGCATTTTCTAGAAAGCTCTCTTCGCTCTGTTTCCCGACACTAGATGGCGCTAGTGCCAGGTACCAGACATCAACGTTCATTAACGTTACGTTAATATTGTAAACAAGAAAGTAAATAAACCTTTCATAAAATATATTACATAAAAATATGACTGATTACAATGATTTCGCACTATGAGATCCGCGAGTATTTTGCGCAGAGGAAAACTATATTCTACTTTTTGTTAACGCATGAGTTTAGATGGTACCCATCTACTTTTCATGCCGTGTGCCATATATGAAACGACTTTTAAGGAGTAAACTGCAATAAACTCCAAAATATATGTTATAATATTTTTTTAATTCCATTTTATTTAAGAACTTTCATACACAGGGTGAGCATGCGAGTCCCCATTATACCGCATCATAATAAACAATACAGTAAAAAAATTACTTGAATTAAAATAAAACACCACATCAAATGCCTCATCTGATTTAGGAGCCGCTATTGATAACCTAGTATAATTGGGAGTAGATACGGCACTGAGGTTTTAAAATTAATTACAAGCTACCTCCTGAAGATGGCGCTGATTCTTTACATGGTCACCCACTAGAGGGCATAACTATATAGTATCTGCTAGCCATATATATTACATGTAATAACTAATATACTAAGCTAGCACCCAGCGCGTTGCAGCCACAGAAGAAATAATTCTAAAAATATTATTTTAAATTTGGAAGAGTAATATTGTTTAATTACGAATAATATTACACAAGTTAAAATTGAATATATGACTTCCAAATAAATTTGTGGATACGATACTCGCACCACATATTGTAAGTTAATTGTACTATGTTTATAAACTTCGCAAAAGTGCAAACAATAAGTTAAACAAAGTTTTAGCGCAATCTGATGAACTGTATGACAGCGCATATAATACGAAGGTATAATATACACCGCGGTGTTACGTAACCAATTCTCAAGTTACAAAATTCGTTTAATAATTTTTCACATACATATACATATAAGTTACGGTAGCTCAGATGGTTAGCGCTTGCTATAAATTTCACAGTATGCGATCAACCCGAGTTCGATCCCCGCCAGCACCAATGAAATTGTCAATTGCAATTTTAAGTGCTGATTTACTACGTGCTCGGCCGTGAAGGAAAATATCGTGAGGAAACCGGCAAGTCTAAGTAATAGGAGAAATATATTTCGAAGACATATTTTTATTTTTTTATACGATAGGGTGACAAACGAGCACACAGTCCACCTGATGGTAAGTGGTTGCTGCAGCCCATTGACATCTACATCTATCCTCTATTACAAATCAAAATGCAGATGCGTTGTCATCCGTGAGGACTAAGATGGAATGCCTCGTTTCCAGTAAAAAGCTCTAGTTCTCTACACTCACGATACGAAACATAGCAGCATTAAGCTACTATTTTACGCTGGTATTCTGTGAGAGTGTAGTCCTTCTCTGGTCGAGCCGACCCATTCATGCTAAACTATACTACTAATATAACTGCAGCATGGCTCTTCCACGTATAACACACATATGAAGTTCGCCAACACGCATTGGGGCAGTATGGTGACATGTCTTAGCCCCAAAACCCTATCAGAAATGAGGGGAGGCCTGTGCCCAGCAGTAAGTCGTATATAGGCTGTAACTTTAACCTTAACATACACACATAAAATGGCTCCATAAAGTGAAAAGTGTGTACAAACTGTACACCCTGTTTCACACTAAGGGCTTGAAATTGCACCATTTTTCAAAATTTTAAAAAACATTCATAATTTTTTCTTCATACAAATTTGAATACCCTCCGCTCTCCCTGTGAGAGTTTGTTTCAAGCCAATCGCCCTACAAAATAAAAAGTTTCATAGAAACTGTGCCACCCTTTTCACCCTCTTAGGGTTTTAATTTTCCAAAATATAATGATTTCTTAAATTTACGCGAACACTACACATTGAATAAAACTATTATTTACGGATTTTATCGCGTTTAATTACTTTTAATTTATTTTTATTATTATCCCGACGTTTCGGGTGCTTTACAGCGCCCATGGTCACGGGGGGGACTGAGATGTTTGACGTCCCAATGTCATAGTTAGTCCGGCTACCTTCAGTTTTTTAATATTAATTTTTGGTCCGATTTACGCAAAACGAGCTTATAGTATCATGAAGTCTTGCAGTGGTATGCTTGGGTTTGGGTTTAATTTTGTTAATTATAGGATCCCAAGCAGATGGTAGCACCCAACCATCTTCTCTATTGAAATTTGGATGTTTTTTAATTTCAATAGCCTCGCGTATCATCCTTGGTAGGAATCGGTGTTCTTTTGCGAGAATTTGTGGTTTATCAAATCTAATGTAATGGTGGGGACGATCTTGAACATGTTCGCAGACTGCAGACTTCCCAGAGCGTCGGTGCTTCACATCAGCTATATGTTCCTTCACGCGGGTTTTTATAGATCTCTTTGTTTGACCTATGTAAGAGAGACCACATTCACAATCTAGCTTATACACACCTGCATCTTGTAGAGGAATATTACATTTGATGGATGGTAAAAATTGACTAATCTTCTTCAGCGGCTTGTAGTATGTCTTAATGGACGCTCGCTTCAAGATGTAGCCAATCTTGTCCGTGACTCCTCTAACATATGGTAGTAGAGCAGGCGCGCGCTCGACTGTGGCCGGCTTCACTCGTTCACTGTGACGTAGGCGCGGGACCCGAAGCTTGTTGTCTTGCAATACTTGCTCGACGTGCTGAAGCTCCGCGGCCAGATGTTTTCTGTCACAGATCCCTCGTGCTCTCTGAAACAAAGATTTACCCACGGTAGCTAACTGTGAAGGATGATGGTGAGATTCACCATTTAGATATCGGTTGGTATGGGTCTTTTTCCTATACACAGTGTGACCAATAGTGTTATCAGGATTTCGGATGACTAAAACATCTAGGAAAGCTAAAGAATTATTTGCCTCTAACTCCATTGTGAATTGTATTTTAGAGTTTATGGAGTTAAGGTGGTCTAAAAATGCAGTTACTTTGTCGGGATAATAATAAAAATAAATTAAATGTAATTAAACGCGATAAAATCCGTAAATAATAGTTTTATTCAATTTCCAAAATATTTTCTTTTTGGATGCCTACGTTAATATAAAGAGCTATTGTCCCAATTTCACGCTTCTTTGTCGAGTTATATGGATTGTACGTCTTAATATAATATTTTTCATACAAACCGCATTTTCGGCTTACATTAACCTTATGGATACAGTTTTTAAACATAAAAAATGGATATCTTATTATTTTAATTCAAGAGTATATTTGCAACAGTTCTCAAATAAATAACAACTATTAATTAAATAAGATAACATTTTATATTTATAATGTTCTAATGTTATATTTTATGTTATTTCGTATATTTTATGTTCGTGGCGCAGTGGCTTAGCAATGAGTGGCTGCGCTGGGGGCCGCGGGTTCGAATCCCGCACGGAACAAGCCTACAGCCTACAAATAATTGTTCCGGGTCTGGATGTATTTCCTTGTGCAATTTATGTTTGTAAACTGCCTTCGTAACATATATCCACTTCCAGGAGAATATCCTAGTGTGGGGTTAACGTTTTTTAAAAAAAAAAAACTATAAGCAACTTACTTGCTAAAAAATTCATTGTGGCTGTAACTCTTTGAATGTAAATTTGAGCTGCATACTTTACTTTCATTTTAGGCAATTTATCTTGTTGCTCATGATGAATTGTTAATTTGTTTAGCATTCTTAAATCATCTTCTTCAACATCAATTTCTAAAAGCATTTTTAAATGTTCCCATTTTGCCATCATGACTTCCCCATTGAAAATGAATCTTATAGTTTTCCATTAATCCATTTCTTAGTCCCTTTAATAAATAGGGAGGAGGATCATAAATATGGAATAAAGGTATATTATCAATTTCTATTATACTGCTTTTATAGACTTTATTATGCCTTTAATATTTTTTTTGTATCCTTGGTCACATATTGTAGCGACAATAATTAAGCCACATTCTCTTAATATTCTAATTATATCAATAATTAATGCTTTCAATATATGGCTTTTAGTTGCACTTTGGCAGAACTGGTAACAAAGGGCTGTTTGTATTTGCTCTTTATCCCTTTTATCATAAAAACAAGACAATGGTCTGCAATTTTTTCAGTATCTCTTTCAAAACCAATTATCTGATCAATACTCCTATTATAATATAAACCAGGAGTTAAGGCAATCTCATCAAACATTAAGTTGCATAGCCTTTTTTTAGGTGTCATTTTATACATCTTTTTCTTTAAATAATTTAGAATATCTTCATTCAATCCTGGTTCAATCAATATATTTTTCAGGATTTTGTTTTGAGGAGTAGGTTTGAATGGTAGTACCAAAATTTTGGTTAAAAAGCTATAAGCCTTAAAACTTTGTTTTAATATTGATAATACAAAATTTTTCTCTTTTAAAGTAACTTTCTGCCTTTTGGTTTCTGTAGAAATTTCAATTGAAGTTTCATAAAAGTCGATATTGTTTTAGGCAGCTTATCAATTATGTTTATTAAGCTTCCATTTCTGCTTATCATCTCTGCTACACGGTAGGACTTTTTAACATCTTTGCACTTATTTTGTAATTTCAACAGCCTCGTTTTTAATTGTTGGCAAGTCTTAAATTTTTTAATCTTCTCTATGTAAAAGACTTTCTTCTTACTTCCAGCTGAAAGCAAACAGAATAAAAAAATATATTTTTCTGTCAAAAGATATACAAAAAGCTGTCAGTCGTTCAATTGCCCTTTATAAGATATACTAACTATTGCCTGTGGTTGAGCTCAGACAGTAGTAGATTTTTTATAGAAAAAGGGTAGCAAACAAGCACACAGTCTACCTGATGGAACTAAGATGCTGTGGTGGTACATAAACATCTACATTTATCAGCAATTTAGAATCAAAATGCAGATGCATTGTCACCCCTTTTTTTTTTATACATGGGGAAATGCCTACGCATACCCGCCTCGCGGGGGCAAGGACGGGTTATGTCGGACTCGCACCGACTAAAACCCCGTGGTGTTCCACCTTTTTCGCATATTGGCAGGGCTACGGGAACGCTTTCGCACACATCCGCGGCCCTACTAGCGCCTGCCGCCCCATGGCAGCACCTCCTCGGGAGAGGAAAATTCCTCCCCGTTCTCCTTCCCAGGTAAGGCGCACCAGAACACATGGCGCGCCTTCCTCCACGGCCTCCAATTACGTCTGTGCAACAGACGGCCCCGCGTCCGATGCACAAAGGCCATGGGGGTAGGAAAAACGAGCACTTAGAAGCACTAGCCTTCCCGACCCCAGCGGCGGATCTGGTCTATGGCTCCGCCGCCAACCAAGATTCGGCTGCGGAGGGTAGGGAGAGCGGCGCCTCGCAATACCGACAATCCTCTCCCCCCGCAGCCCCACCACCACCGCATCAACGGTGCGGCCCCGTTTGAGTCGCGAAGGATAGGGCGAGTGGCGCATCGCCATATCAACACTCCTCTTCCTCCGCGACTCCACCTCGGCTGCAGCGGAAGAGGGTGCGCGAGTCCCCACTCGCTGCAGTCCACCAGCACACATCCAAAGTGGGCTCCCCAAGCCCACTCGGAGTGGCCACCTCAGGCCGGCCCTTCACCTCGGGCCAGCCACGTGGGTTCCTCTTTGTTCACCGTGGGAGACCAAGCCACGGCTACTAAGCCCCCCCCCCCCGCCACGACAAGGCGGGAATCCGTTCGGGGGGGATGCATTGTCACCCCTGAGGACTAAGATAAAATGCCTTGTTTACAGTAAAAAAAAAAAACAAAAAGTCTCCAGTTCTCAGTCACTATACGAAACACATATAGAAATATAAAAAACTATAACATTCAAACCATATTGTCGTTATAAAACTACTCAATTTTTCTTGTGACAATTTATCAACCTATTGATTTCGACTAGAGGCTGCACTATTTTCACCTTATTAAGATTCTAGTGAAAATTACCAGTATCGTTATTTGTTTTACAATTAATATGAATTTAAATTAAATACTATGTACATATCTATGCATAATATTACTTTTAAATGATTGAATATTAGTAGTTCTTATGAAAAATAAGTATAAATTGTTTTTGCATGTTTTCACAATACAGTATGGCATTTTGGATACATATTAAGTTGCTTGACAAAACTTATTTTTGCATTTTGAAACTTTTTTGGCTGGGACACTAGTTTGAACCCCAGTTTCATTTAGTAATAGGTCACTGTATATAAGCATCAAAAACAGAAAAAGAACCAGACACTGAGGTGGAACTCGCTTCAACAAACACAATATGTTCTAATCTAATTTATTTATGTTTTTATAAAATGATATTTGACAGCCAATTTATATTTAGCAGACTTTCTAACTAAATAATACATATTACTTGATACGATTTTAACTTACCTCTTTGTTTTTGAGGTTTAGACTCTTTTCCAATTTGATGTGCATCCTTTGAAGTAGAGGCCTTTGGTAAAGTTTCTGAAAAAATATGGTGTATCATTATGCTTGAGTAAAAGATGCCAACATCATTAATCAACAAATGGTTTTATTAATTAAATTTTTTAATATTTTATTTAACAAGTACACTTACATTACACATATGACATAATAATGAAAACATACACATTTCTATACTCTCTGATATGTATATCAATAACAAGTGTACATAACATTACTTTACGTGGTAGAGCCACGCTGCAGCTATATTATGGTTGTAGCATGAATGGGTCGGCTGGACCCGAGAAGGACTATGCTCTCACAGAAAACCAGCGTAAAATAGCAACTTAATGCTGCTGTGTTTCCTATGGTCAGTGTAGAGAACCGGAGACCCATTTTACTGGGATCGAGGCATTCCATCTTAGTCCTCAGGGGTGAGAACGCATCTGCATTTTGATTCTTAATCGAATGTAGATATCTATGGGCCACAGCATCTACTTACCATCAGGTAGACTGTGCGCTCGTTTGTCACCCGTATCCTATAAAAAAAAAGATTGAGTCATACAATTTTGGGTTAAAAACTCATTAATTGAAACATTTAAGAGCAGAATCGTGCCAGTCAATAGCAATTACATTAAAAAATGTGCCCATGAGCATTAGAAGAAAACACATAGCCATATTGAGTGGGAAATATGTGGCTGGGGAAAAGGGGGTATAATCAAGAACACTGCACATAACCAGGACCAGGCACTCTCAGTGATTTTCTCATTAAATGAAAAAATTACCTTCAGTAGTATGTAAAATTTCAGTTTGAATATTCATCATTGAAGATCCAGTTGAAACCATTCCTAAAATCCAAATTATATTGTATAAACATATGTATAATTAAATTTTGTACTCCCTGGGTGCAACCCTAAAAATAGACCATCATGAATAATATAGCTCAAATATAATTTTAATACATATGTATTCTACTAAGGAGAAGATGCTAAGTTAAGGTTTGCAATAAATTCAGGCATAATTTTTTCTGGTTTAGTTTATGTATGAATGTTCAGAATACTTTCAGTATTATGGAAGCTTACATATTTAGGTAAAAATTATTATTATTCTATGACAATTCAGGCAAGTTATAAAATTCATTTTCTTAGAATTAATTCATTTTCTTAGAATTCGTGGAAGCTCAGTGGATTAGCACTCGCTGCAAATTTCACAGTATGCGAGCAACATGGGTTTGATCCCCGCTGGCACCAATGAATTTGTTAATTGCAAATTAAAGTGCTAATTTACCACATGCTTTGTGGTGAAGGAAAATATCGTGAGGAAACTGGCATGTCTAAGAAATGAAAAACAATAAGACATTTGAAGTCCGCCAACATGAATTGGTGCTATGCGGAGGCACGGCGGCACTTTCTTGCCCTAAAACCTTATATTAGAATATTTTAATATGAAATCTGATTCAAAGAAAAACATTTTCAATCAATATAAATATGACATTAACTTACCTATTATTAAAAATATGATTAACTATAAAAGTACCTATATTACTGCTATTCTTGTATACAATCAGCTACCACCAGCTATTAAACATTTAAATTAATATATGTTCAAAACATAAGAAAGTTCAAAATTAAAGAAATTGTTAATTAAAAATGTTTTTTACAATCTCAATGAGTTTTTTAATAAAATGAATTTTAGTAAGTAGTAAATTTTAAATTAGAGTGTAATTAGAGTGGACAGGAATATGTTATGGCAAACACTGAACTCATATGGGTTGAGCGCTGGTTTGATACGGGCATTGATGTCTCTTTATAGGGATTCTAGTGCTTGTGTCAGGATCAATGGGGTCTACTCGGACTGGTTTGGCATCCGAAAAGGTGTCAGACAGGGCTGTGTAGCTTCCCCTTGGCTGTTCAACCTATTTATGGACAGGTGTTTGCAAACTTTGAAAGATGAAGAATGTGGGTTAAGAATGGGCGAGTTAACCGTCAAATGCCTTTTGTATGCCGATGATCAAGTCATATTTGCGTCATCGGCGGCTGAGTTGCAAATGATGGTTACATTAATGAACTGGGCATTTAAAGAAAGGGAAATGAAAGTGAACCCAAGTAAGACGAAAGTGATGGTTTTTGAAAGAGAAGAAAGCAAAACGGTATGTGAAATAAGAATAGGAGAGTTAATTGAGCAAGTGGATGAGTTGTATTTGGGATGTGTATTTAGCAGGGATGGTAGATATGATAAGGATATAGATCGATGAGTAAATGCAGGGAATAGAGTGAATGGGGCACTACACTCTATTGTGAAGAACCAGAATGTATCAAAAAATGCACGTATGGTAATTCATAATGCTGTGTTAGTCCATACTTTAATGTATGGTAGTGAAAGCTGGGTGTGGCAGTAGAAGCACGAAAGTAGAATAAATGCTGTAGAAATGCGGTCTTTAAGGAGTATGCTAGGGTTGAATCTGAATGACAGGGTGAGAAATTGTGTGATAAGAGATAAATGTGGTATGCAAAATGATGTTGTGACCAGGATTAAGAAAGGAATGCTTAGGTGGTTTGGTCACGTAGAAAGAATGAATGAGGAAAGAGTGACAAAGCAAATTTATATGGCAGATGTGAACGGCAGAGTTGGGAAGGGACGCCCTAGAAAAAAGTTTATCGACCAAATTGGCTATATTTTGAAAATGGGCCACATTAAAAGTACCCTTAATCGACGAACATGTATGCGTAGATATATGGATGTAAAGGAGGTATGTCAGGATCGTGTCAAATGGAAGTCCGTAGTCTCTGCCTACCCCTCTGGGTGACAGGAATGAGTGTTTATGATTATGATATGATGATGATAAATTTTAAATTTATTTTCTTAATTGTTGCTTATCCGAAATGGATAAACTGTTGAGCCTAAAATAATATATTTTCATATTGTACACAGTTATTCAATCAATGTATCTTTATCTTTATAGGCTGTTACTTTACTTTTTTAGAATTATAGTATTCTTTATTATTAAATTTTTAAAATTTATTGACAAATTGCTTTTCTGACCTAAAAAACTCTAATGTATCTAACAAAATTTCATCTAATGAGGGGTTTCAGTTCGTTTCCTCTTTATAAAAAATCACTTTTATTCTTGTGGTTCTATTCGGAGGTATTATACCAATGAGTTTTTTACGGGTGGCAGATTGCTAGCAGTTTTTTTTATTATACAGAGCTAGTGGATTCTCTTATGTTATCACAACATAGAAATTACACTTCTGCGCTACATACCTACTTAAACAGAATGCAAGCAACATACTGCTATATACTTACATAAATTTAAAGCGGGATATATGTTAGCCATAAGCCTTCTTCCAACAAAGCGAAACTTTTGTTCAAAATGCCTGTCACATATGTAGATATTTCTTAATATATATGAAGTTCCTCTGAGTTTCGTTTCCTCACACAATATTACCAACCACATATTAAATCTAGCTTCGCTATAATGGCCAGGTTTTGGAAAACAATGCATAGGTACTGAAAAAAACAATATGGGTTTGTTATGTTCCTATTGTAATCTTAAAATAAGGTATATATTCATTTACGCAAATACTTACCATCTAGCTTACAGCCAAAATAACACAATTTCGTAGGTATTGCGTATTCCAATGTAGAAACAGTCGTATAAATTAAAGGAAAAACCAAAATCCGTAATTAATATTGAATGCCAATGTCGTGCGTAGTAGTAGAAAATCAGAAGCCCGTATTGGGTGCCGAGTATATAGATTCAGTACAAAAATCCAGAGTCCGTAAGTAATACCAAGTCGTTAAAATAAAGTAATTCACTAATACAATCTTCATCATTGTATTGTATTCAATGATTAGCGTGGCCTCGAGTGAGAAAGGACGATAACGTAGTTTTAGGTTATACAATAATCTTTATGACTTTTAAACAAATTTAGATAAAATTCTATTGTTCTAAGAACTGAACTGAACAAGATTCACCAATCTTAAGCTCACAAAACACTTTTTTCTCACTTAAACCAACTTGATCGCTACGAACTGTCAAATTTGTTTAGTAAAGTGTAGTTTGCTAAACAAAAAAACCGGCACGGAGAAAGGGACAAACAATCACACCGCTCTATCTCATTTCTATGCAAGACGTATGCATAAATCTATCTTTTTCGTGTGCGAATGTGAAAGAAAGCGTCAATTTGTCTATAGGTTTCTCTGTCTACGATACGTACAATATATAATAATTAAATAGTTTTTATGGTTTAAAGTGCTGTGTTTTATGGTTTAATGTGTCGTAAATTGACAGTAGAATAAAAATAAAAATACGTACAGTAACTGACTTTTGTTTAAACCACAGTATAGAGAATTTTGTATTAATTCTATAATGCTAAACTTCTTTACAGAAAAGTTGTCTCTTAATATAAGTCTTAATGGTTTAAAATGCTGTGGTCGGGTGCGGTCGCATGCGACCGTTCGGGATTTGACGGACGCATGCGACCGCATGGCAATTTTATGGGGATTGAAGGGTCAAAAATTTAAAGAGCTTTATTAGTTTCGGTTTTCTCAGGTTTTCTAATGACGAGGTTTTGAGGTTCAAATAAACCTTAAAACCTCGTCATTAGAAAACTGTTTTTATCGTACACATAAGCTTATGCAATCAGCCTCATACCATTCGGGAGAATGTCTCTCAATGTAAATTCTCTCAATGTAACTTCTCTAAATGTCTCTCAAAGTAATCTCTTGCCTTGTCCTATGTTATAACAACACCTGGTTGTGTGGTGGCAGCGGAAAAGAGAATTCAACCTTTTCTCTGTAGTCAAAAGAAGCTATGGGAATGCCAGAAAAATCTTAAGGCTTCCTATAGGTGGCAAGCTTACATCAAATGTGGACTGGATGTAAAATACTCAGGCCGTCGACGGAGAATAGCATCAAAAGTATCTACGAGACAGCATATTGATGATGGTTAATCCCACTTTCGTGGCAAAGAGCACGGAAGCGGCTAATTCCCAGATGTGGACTGTTATAGGCTCGAGAATAAAAAGAAGAAGACTTTTTGTAGGTCACAAGACATTACTGGGTGGGAAGGACTATTTTTATCCCTAGGAGTACGTCTGAGTAAGTTCCACCCCCGTAATTACTTTTGCCGTCACACAGCAGTGTGTGTGCTGCTGTGTTTCGGTACAAAAGATACAGAGAGTTAGTATAATGACATTTTGTGAGGAATTCCATCTTGGTTTTCAGTGGTGTTCCTTTGTTAGTTCGTTTGTCACTTCATTTTTATAAAAAAAAAACCTGGAATTTGCTATTTGTGAATTTGACGAAATCTTGCCACATTAACGCGGGATTCATGTACGTTCTACGTACGTAGGGATAAGTACTGACAATGCGGGAGTTTCGTTTTCTTCTCTGTCTGCTACTGTAGGTAAACTTCTGTTAGCGTGTGTGCATTACGAGACACCTGTATGAAGCTTCTGTTTGAATGTGTGTCATTACTTCAGTTTTATAAAAAACCAGGAACTGCTATTAGTAAAATTCATAAACTACACATACACAAGCGTGGGGTTAAGTAAAAAAACGTGGTAGAGCCACGCTGCATCTATATTATGGTTATAGCACGAATGAATCGGCTCGACCGTAGGACCACGCTTTCGCAGATTACAGCGTAAAATTGCTGCTTAATGCTGCTGTGTTTCGTATGGTGAGTATAGAGAACCGGAGGCGTTCCATCTTAGTCCTCAGGGGTGACAACGCATATGCTGATTCTTAATTGGGGATAAAAATTGATGTCTATGGGCCACAGTCTTCCAGCTCCATCGGGTGGACTGTGTGCTCGTTTGTCACTCGTATTTAAAAAAAAAAGTCGCCTTGATTTCAAAGTTAAATTTTGAAGATATTTTCAATCGGACATACAAAGTCTGAAATAACAATTATTTCTACTAACTTATACGATTTGCGTTATACTTAAGAGTTCTCGGAAACGATTTGATTCTGATAGGCGATTAATTTTGAACGGGGTATCAATAGCCCTCGAACACGGCGGGGAAGATATATAACTGAAACTATAATTAAACCTTATACATAATAATGTATAAGGTTTAATTAAATATGCTAAGCGGATATTTTGTTACAACATAATCTATAATATGATACTTGATATACAATACTTACGCAATATTTAAACTACATAACTTTAATACACGCAATTTTAGTGCAGTTAAAGTAAAGTTACATACTTCCCACCACTGGGTTATTCCATCCTCTCATATCTGGGAAGGTTTTAGAGCGACAAAATGTCTGACGCTCTGCCAAATGCTTTACATGCCCTTAAAATATTTTTGCCCAGCCGTTCAGGTTTCCTTACGACGTTCGCCTTCATCACCTAATCACATTACTTAAAATTGCAATAAACAATTTCATTGGTGCCGGCGGGGATCGAACCCGGGTTGCTTGGGAACTGTGAAATTTACAGCGAGCATTTAGGCTCTGAGTTGCCACAGTTAATGAGTATTATCACAAAATATTAAATTTTATAGTATTTTAGGAAAAAAATATTTCGAAGTCATGTGAAGTTCGCCAACACGCGTTGGGGCAGCGCAGCGGACAGTTCCTTGCCTCCTCGCGGAGGCATGTGCCCAGGAGTGGGACGTATATAGGCTGTAACTTTAACTTTAATATTTCATCACAGCACGCTTCGTTTTCTTTATTTGTTATGCATTTAGTTTAAACTTTGTTATCTTAGTTATAAGTTGGAAGTAGTATTGTGTTAATGAAATAAATAACATTTACGTACACGAGCCGGGTGCTTGTTGCTTGGTAGATACCAAGCACACCATACGCCGTTCCGTTACTAAAATTGAATACTTCATGGCTAATACAAACCGTCTTCGAAAAACCCAAAATAATAAAATAATTTTCGCATAATTTAATTCTATATATTATAATTTTATTCTGTACACGACATATAGTAGTCGTAGGTCGATTGCGGGTGAGTGATAAATAAGTGCATACGTGTTCGTCTTACTTTAATTACTAATCACTTAATAAACTATTTACTTACATTTAATTTAGGGACGTTATCACGTATAAAACACGTAAATTACTTTAAAGGCAAGTTGGTAATGCAATAGATTTTTTTTTCAATTGCACCACACTGCTGGAGCACATTTTGTTTCTATAATCACTTTGTGAATTTTGTTCATCACTATGGCCACAATTACTGACATTGCCGAAACTCAGAGGTCCCTGGAAGCGTTAATCACTCGTAAGATGGAAGAGTTTGAGAAGCAGCTCGGTTCCAGTTCTTCCAAGGCTGTTGCCGTTGAGAAGGTTGGTCAGGATTTTACTTCTTTTCGGGACTTTGTTCAAGATATGTTCAACCTGCTTCGCCAACAAATAGCAGAGATTAGCCGGTCAGTTGACTCCATTGAGACAAGACACCGCAGAAAATATCTTTTGTTAAGCGGTGTTCCAGAAAAAGCTGATGAAGATGTGCCTAATGTTGTTGTAAGCATTCTTCAGAAACACCTGAGCATGACGAATCTCTCATCATCGTCTATCCGGATGGCTCATAGACTCGGTAGGGCAAAGACGGGTCACAACCGACCGATACTTTTTCGCTTTGCTGATTTCTCGATGCGTTCTGCTGCCTGGCACAAGAAGACTACGCTGAAGGGATCATCGTTTACGTTATCCGAGTTTCTCACAAAATATCGGCAGAATTTATTTATGCAAGCTCGAAAACAATTTGGGATAAAAAAGGTTTGGTCTTCAAATGGCTTCATCAGCGTCAGGTTGCCCGATGGTTCCCGCCAGTGTATTCAATGCAATGAGGATCTCAACCGGCTGGTACGTGAACATAGCAAGGCAAGATGTGATCAGGAACCTCAACCGGTGATGGAAGAAACCAGGGTTTCGAGGGAGCCTGGAAACACGCGCAGCGAAGTACCGCGAACTAGGCGTATGGTAAAGAAACACTAATACCATATATTTGTTTCGATAATTTGTTTGATCATTATACTTAGAAGGGCATATGGTTACTGGTTGTTCAACATAAATAGCGCAGGCCACTTTTTCTGTACTGTGAATCATTGCATTGTTCTCATTCGCTGGCCGCTCAGAGTTGGTAAACAACTTTTAATTTAAGTAATTATCAACCTTAAGTGTGTATATCTAAGGTTACGTTAAGCATTATGGAATATTTTTTATTGGTAGTGTTTCATTATTTTATATCTTTGTTTTATAACATAGGTGCATAAGAACAACTTTTATTGCATTTTATATTTAACTTTTTCTGATAGTTTTATTACCAAAGTGATTTGATTTTTTAATTCTTTTTTATTTTCGATTTGATCTCATTTTTTTAATTCTTTTTTATTATTAATCTCGTTTTGTAAACAGTCTACCAGCAGGTGTGGTAGCAATCTAAATCATTATCTAAATTACAATACAGCGTATATTAAACATAATATATTAAAGATATTTATTTTTATTTACTTAAATAAGTTATATATTTATTTCTATAAGTTATTTATATGTTAATTTATTTTCATATAATATTATATACTGATTTTTAGTGACATGGCAGTTTCCGATAACGATTCATTCACCTCTGCTAATTCTGATTCCTTTTCCTTTTATTCATTTTCTGACTGAATTTGAACTACCTACACTTCGTTCTCTCCTGACCCAAAAATTCGATAATTATAATAAAAATTTCAACGTTTGTCACATTAATGCCCAGAGTATTCCGCAACATTACAATGACCTTTTAGAAACTTTTAATATTCAAAGTATCCACGCGGTACTTATCTCGGAAACCTGGTTAAACCCAACTTTGCCTTCTATTTCTTACGGATTACCAGGCTTTATTTTACTTCGTAACGATCGCATTGATAAAAGAGGAGGTGGTGTAGCAGTATACCTGCGAAGTGGTATTCCTTACAAAATTTTATCAGCCTCACCTTCACAATGTACTGGATCACTTGAATATATTTTTTTAGAGATTGTTATTGGTGGAAATAAGGTTATGCTTGGTACAATTTATTGTCCACCTAATTCCAATTATTTATGTGAGTTTGAAGAGGCACTTCTTTCAGTTTGCTCTGATTATCAACATCATATTTTAATGGGTGACTTTAACACAAATCTTCTAAGTGATACCCCTAGATCGCGTGGACTGCGTTCAATTATTGAATCGGCAAATTTTTCAATACTTCCACTTGAAACCACCCATCATAATCTTACTACTGAGGATACTTTATTAGATTTGATATTAGTCTCCTCTGAAGAACGTGTTGCGTGCCACGGACAGTTCCCTGCTCCTGGTTTCTCGAGACATGATTTACTGTTCATTTCCTATAAAATCAAACCTCCCAAAGTAAAGCCAGTAATAGTGCGTCTGCGTAATTTTGCTAGGGTAAATGTAGAATCGCTCACCGCCACCGACAAACACGCACCTATTCGTGAGGTTAGGTTAAAGCGCGCGCCTGCGCCATGGATTACTGAAAATATCCGTAAGGCCATGTCTAAGCGCGATCAGATGTTTAGGAAATTCAAGCAGAACCGTTGTGAACTCAATTGGGCAAAATTCAAAGCTGCGAGAAATCGATGTAATCAGATGGTACGAGCCGCTAAACGCCGCTATATTCACCATAATATCATGAACTCTTCTATGGCTGATACATGGAAATTTCTCCGGACGATCGGGGTCGGTAAACCTACGTGTAACGTGGACCCTGCAATCATTTCTATAAGTGACCTAAACTTACATTTTTCGTTAACTACCCAAATGGAGGCTTCTGTTAAATCAAGTACTATTTTTTATTTGAATTCCATGCCACAATCTCGTAACTGCACATTTAATTTTTCTCCCGTTGCTGACGAGGATATAAAAAAGATCATCTATTGTATTAAGTCTATGGCAGTTGGCTTCGATGATGTGAATAGACTCATGATCACCTTAATTCTAGACAATGTAACTCATGTTATTACTCACATCATTAATCATTCATTATTGACTGGGGATTTTCCCACACTTTGGAAAAAAACATTTGTTATTCCGCTGCCCAAAATAAATAACCCCAGTTCTTTCTCCCACTTTCGCCCAATATCTATTCTCCCTTTTTTATCCAAAGTTCTTGAAGCTATTGTCCACAAACAAATTTCTTGTTTGTGGACAATAGCTTCTGTTCTCAGTCTTTATAAATCTCATTACATCCCACATTCGCTGTTCGTACCATCTGTATGCTGATGACTTACAAATTTATGCTCAAACTGAGGCGGCAGGTATCGATGATGTGATTAAGAAGCTTAACTGCGACCTTAACAGTATTTATCATTGGTCAGACAGATTTGGTATTAGGGTTAATCCATCAAAATGTCAGGCTATTGTGGTTGGTAGTTCTCGTAGATTGCCTAAAATTGATATGAAGGTGCTACCTCCTATAATTTTTAATAATGTTGCTATTCCTTACTCAATAACTGTTAAAGATCTTGGCTTAGTTATTGACAACACCCTCACTTGGCGACCGCATATATATGAAGTGAGCAAAAAGGTCACTCACACTCTGCGTTATCTGTATCGTCTCAAGAATTTTTTACCGATAGGGACTGAGGTAATGCTAATACAGACTCTAGTGTTGCCTATTTTAGATTATGCAGATGTTTGCTATGCTGATGCCTCTCAAGAACTTCTAAACAAACTGGATCGACGTCTTAATAATTGTATACGCTTCATTTTCGGTTTACGTAAATACGACCACATCTCCTCTTATCGTTCTCAGCTTAAATGGCTACCCCTCCGCTATCGCAGATATTTCAGAATACTGTGCACATTATTTTCAGTTTTACACGATCCGTTTGTCCCTGAATATCTGAAATGTAAATTTCAGTATCAGGGTGATTCTCATAATCGTTGTCTCCGTTCTACGGAAAAGTCTAATCTCCACGTCCCCCTCTGTCACACTAGCTTCTTGTATAAATCTTTTACGTCTCACGCGGTAAGATTGTGGAACGAGCTACCGAGCAGTGTACGTGCAGCCACGAGCAGGGCATCGTTCAAACGCTTGCTATGGAATCATTTTCTGGCGTTGCAGGAGTAGTTTGTCGAGTAACATTTTTTTTTCTATATTCTTAGATTCTAACTGTTCCCTTATCCTGTTTTTATTTCAAATATTTCATAGGTGTTTGAATCAGAAACAGCTATATTTAATTATGTATGTACTTATATATGTATATGTATATATGTATGTATGTATGTGTATGTGTATGTATATGTATATGTGTGTATATATGTATGTGTATGTATATGTGTGTGTATGTGTATGTATGTGTATAACATGTAATGCAATATTTAATGTGTATGTCTACTTAAATGTTTTAACTCAGTAGCACTTTGCACCCACAATATCTTCTCTGCTTAGCCTGGAGGTAGACTGGCAGAGAATGCCTTGTTGCATTAAGTCCGCCTTTTTGTACTCGGTGTGCAAATAAAGCATAAATAAATAAATAAATAAACATATCTTAAGCGCCAACTTCAGAAGTTATTAAATTATGTGGAAATGATTTTATTACTTGTAGTTTATTAAAGTCGTTTTCATCATTCATAAATAAATCTTTCAGGTAGAATGTTACTTACTCAATGAATAAATATAAAGTGTAAGGATATTTGACGTTAAAATTTGTCCAAATTTATAACCCCAACTTTCCAAAACAATTTAAGCAAATGTTTGTTGAATCCATGCCACAGTCTTTGCCCAGCCAGGTAGCATAGCTAGGTATCACGTCTTGAATTATCCGCTCTATTTCCGTTACAACTTCCGGATCTTAGTGCAGTTGAGAATTCGTGATACTTTCTGCCTCAAATTTTCTACCAAATGTTGTAATTTCTATTTGACACGAAATCTATAGACTCACGTTACGTATTAATTTGAATATAAATATTAATATTATCTTTGCTAAAATTGGTCATCCCCCACAGATTACCACAAAGGGGGGTTGTTTTATTTTTTATCATATTATGTAACCGCAGTTTATTTATTATTTTTTCGTTGTTATAAGGAAAACGCTCCTGCCCATCTCGTGGTTTGTTTCACTCCTACGAAACTCGCGGCTCATTTTTTATTCAAACTTAAAATAAAAAGCAATTTATAGCTTGTTTTAAAAATATACATTGAGTGTAACAGATTTTAATGATTCTTTATACATGTTGATATTTCAAAGGCTCTATTACGTAAAAATACCTCATATTCCTTAAGAATGTATACCACTTAGGTGGAGCTTCGCTGCTTCTATATTATGGTTCTAGCACAAATGAGACGGCTCAACCGGGGAAGAACCAAGCTTAGAGCTGTCAATACCAGCGTGAAATAGCAGCTTAAAGTTGCTGAGTGTCTTATCGTGAGCTAAGAGAATCGGAGATCATATTTATTGAAAACGGGACCACCTTAGTCGGTTAGAGGTGGCAACGCATTCTGATATTTTATACTTATTCGAGGATAGATGTAGATGTCTATGGAATTTAGCATCCACTTACTATCAGATGAACTGTGTGCTCGTTTGTCACTGTTATTCTTTTAAAACTATAAATTCTACGCTAAGGGTAGAAAATAGAGGGTGAATTTTTAATGTGACTATTTAGACGATATTCTATAACAACTTGAACTGTGATATTGATTAGCACACACAAATGGTTCAAAAATTTTAAATTTTGTTAAAAAATGAAAAAGCGAAATAAAAAGTGTAGTGACAATGAAACGACAGAGTTCAGATGACAGCTGTTTTATTAATAATGGCGGTTCCTAATATATAATATTTTAAGACTACCCACAACACCTTCCCCTTAAAGAATAAGTTTTTAACAAAAGTGATTTATTTTTAAATAATCTTACCAAGAAAGGCATGAATAAAAAACTTACTTTAGTACATTTTTTTTGTGATTACAAAGGATTAATTAAACCGGTTATTTTTTGTTTTTATTTACTTTACTTCGAGTGAGAGGCGGAGAATAATTTTCATTAACTTCAATATTTAACATTGTCGGTTCATATTCATCGTTCGAAGAATATTCCTCATTTTCACTACTCGTAAAAGTAGTTTTTGTTGTCATTGAATTATGTTCTTTATTCTCATGTACTATTTGTGCTGACGTTCTATTTGCTTGTGTTTTATCTTTTATTAGATGTCTGCGATTGCGGCGATACATCATTCCTCTTTTAGTTTTAATAAAACATGAGCGGGGAGTCGCCGCTTTTGCAATGATATGACCTTTTTTTTGTACATGGGGAAATGCCTACGCATACCCGCCTCGCGGGGGCAAGGACGGGTTATGTCGGACTCGCACCGACTAAAACCCCATGGTGTTCCACCTTTGTCGCATATTAGCAGGGCTACGGGAACGCTTTCGCACACATCCGCGGCCCTGCTAGCGCCTGCCGCACCATGGCAGCACCTCCTCGGGAGAGGAAAATTCCTCCCCGTTCTCCTTCACAGGTAAGGCGCACCAGAACACATGGCGCGCCTTCCTCCACGGCCTCCAATTACGTCTGTGCAACAGACGCCCCCGCGTCCGATGCACAAAGGCCATGGGGCCAGGAGAAACGAGAACTTAGAAGCACTAACCTTCCCGACCCCAGCGGCGGATCTGGTCTATGGCTCCGCCGCCAACCAAGATTCGGCTGCGGAGGGTAGGAAGAGCAGCGCCTCGCAATACCGACAATCCTCTCCCCCCGCAGCCCCACCACCACCGCATCAACGGTGCGGCCCCGTTTGAGTCGCGGAGGATAGGGCGAGTGGCGCATCGCCATACCAACACTCCTCTTCCTCCGCGACTCCACCTCGGCTGCAGCGGTAGGGGGGGAGGACACACCTCTCACCGCAGTCCACCAACACACATCCGAAGTGGGCTTCCCAAGCCCACTCGGAGTGGCCACCTCGGGCCGGCCCTCCACCTCGGACCAGCCATATGGGTTCCTCTTTGTTTCGCCGTGGGTGACCAAGCCACGGCTTCTAAGCCCCCCCGCCACGACAAGGCGAGAACCCGTTCGGGGGGGGCAATGATCAAATTACCGACTTGAAAATTGTGGACCATTATCGCTTATTGCAATGACTGGTATCCCATATCTAGCAAAATTTTCTCTCAGTACGTTTATGACGCTTTTAGAAGTAGTTTCATGTAACAATGCTACTTCCGTAAAACATGAATAATAGTCCACAATAATCAGATATGATTTTTTACCGTACTGAAATATGTCCGTCCCGATTTTACTCCATGGTAAATTTGGAATAGAAACAGCAATCATCGGTTCCTTACTCGAGTTATTTGAATTCTCTCGACACACTACACACCTATTTACATATCTCTCTATATCATAAGAAATTCCTGGCCAGAATAGCACTTCACGTGCGCGCCTTTTACAGCGGTCTATCCCTAAATGTCCATCATGTATAATTTTTAACATTTCGATTCTTAAGGAACTGGGAATTAATATTTGTTTGTTTTTAAATATAACGCCATCTACACAAAATAAATCTCCTCTCATAGACCAATATTTTAAATTATCTTCAATATCTTGTTTATATTCCGGCCAACCCTGATTTATATATCTCATTAAAAGTTTTAAGTTATTATCTTTCAAAGTCTCATTTTTAATTACACTTAATTTTTTATGTGAAACGGGCGTGTTAGAAACTACCATATGTACTTGACATAATACATTATCACTCACTTTATCATTATATAGTTCTGGAACAGGAGCACGTGATAATGTGTCGGCCAAGTACATATATTTTCCAGGCTTATATGTAACTATCAAATCATAACATTGTAATCGTAAAATCATTCGCTGTAAGCGTGCTGGTATCGAATCTAAGGGCTTTTTAAAAATGCTTTCTAACGGTTTATGATCTGTTTCAATTAAAACATCACTTTTACCGTAAATATATTGGTGGAACTTTTCACACGCAAAGAGAATAGCTAGCATTTCTTTTTCTATCTGCGCATATCGTGTCTGTGTGTCGGTGAGTGTACGTGAAGTATATTCAATAGGTCGGCCGCCCTGCAACAGCACGGCTCCTAGCGCTACACTGCTCGCGTCCACCGAAACTACATCCGGTTGCGATACGTCATATAAAGCCAACACGGGTGATTTGCTTATTAAATCTTTTAATAAATCAAACGCATTCTGTTGTTCACTCTCCCAACACCATCCTGTGTCCTTTTTCAATAATCGAGTAAGCAGATAAATACGCTCAGAATACTTAGGTATAAACTTAGATAAATAATTTACGGCTCCTAAAAATCGTTCTAATGATTTTCGTTCTTTTGGAGTTGGCGTATTTTTTATTGCTTTTACTTTTTCTAAATCTGGTTTCAAACCGTTTTTGTTAAATATATGACCCAAGTAAGTCACTTCCTCAACGCATATACGACATTTATCTTTATTAAATTTTAAATTAATTTCACGAGCCCTATTTAATAATGCATTTAAACGCCTATCATGTTCATCTTTATTTCGTCCCCAGCATATTATATCGTCTATAAAAGAATCTACTCCATCTAAATCCTCTATTAATTGCTTAATCTTAGCATGAAACACCTCTGAAGCGCAGTTTAACCCATAAGGTAATCTTAAATACTGATAGCGCCCAAACGGTGTACTAAAGGTGCATAAGTCTGAACTCTGATCATCAAGTTTTATTGCCCAAAAAAACTGAATTTGCGTCTAATACTGAAAAAAAACTAGCTCCGTGAATTTTAGTGGCTAGTTCCTTGATGGTTGGCAGTTGGAAATGTGCACGCTGTATAGCATTATTAAGAGGTCTCGGGTCTAAGCAAATTCGCAACGTTCCGTTCTTTTTTGCTGCAATTACTATTGAATTAACCCATTGTGTTGGGTGAGTGACCTTTCTAATGACTCCTAAGTCAGTCATCCTGTTTAATTCTTCTAATAATTTATCACGTAATCCTAGAGGTACTTTTCGCGGAGCACAAACTACAGGTTTAACTGATTTATCAATAACTATATGGTACTCACCAGGTAAGCATCCTTAGCCTTCAAAAAGATCCGAATTTTCTACCAAATTAATGCCGTAAACCCGTTGAATTAACCCTAGTTCCGAACACGCTTGTCGACCCAGCACACTTTCACAATTAATATTTGCTATTGCAAATTTTAAAACATACATTTTACTTTTATGCCACCATTTAAGATGACAAACTCCTCTTATCGGAATAACATCCCCGCTAAACGACTGTAATTTCATTTTATTATTATTGCGTATCATTTCCGTGTCAAACCCCAGCGTTAAAAATCTCTTATAACATAACACATTAATGTCGGCACCGGTATCCAGCTTAAAACGTTCAAAGCCACACTCACCTCTTAATACCTCATACCAGTCATCGCCGCCGATTTTGTTCTGCGTTTTATCCATTAACACAGATACATAAAACGACTCACAATCATCATTATCAGATTTTTCTGTATTCACTTCTATTTCATACATTTTTTTAACACTATTTTTACATTTACACATCCTAGCGTAATGGCCGTAGTTACCGCACACATAGCATTTCACCGAAATAGCTGGACATGAACCTACATCAGTACACTGAGCACCACAACGTGGACAAGGCGACGTCGCGGTCCCGCCGTGCGCAACTCGCGCGCCGCGCTGGCCGCCGCGCCCGCCGCTGCGTCCGCCACGGCGCCGCTCGCCGCCGCGCATCGCCAGCGCCTCAACGCGCACGGGCCCGCAGCTCGCCGAACTGCCGAAGCTACCTGTTTCCATCACACGCTTGCTGTCTGTTGACATTTCATCAGCTTGACATATTTTAATTGCTTTCTCCAGAGTCAATTCATCTGTCCGTAACAAACGGTCCCTTACAATTGTGCTCCTTATGCCGCACACAATACGGTCGCGAATCAACTCTTGCTCTAAATTTTTAAAGTCACAGTTTTTACTGAGTAACTTTAACGCTGTTACATATTGATCAATAGATTCTCCAGTTTCTTGATACCTCGAAAAAAAATTATATCTCAGTAATGTTATATTAGATTGAACACCAAAATACTCGTCAAATTTTTTCATCAATATTTCGATGTCCTCACGCTGCTCTTCTGAATCGAATGTAAAAGTCTCATAAACATCAAATCCATCTGATCCAATCAGATGGATTTGATGTTTATGAGCAAGCTCGCCTGTATGCTTCCCTCTTCTTTGTGCACCCCCGATGCTTTAAGAAAAAGATTGAATTGTGCCTTCCACCGCTTCCATGCGTCAGCCCGGCCGACGGGGCTGCCATCTAAACTCAATTCGGTTGGCGGTCTTGCATGCTCCATCCTTTACGAATTTAGAATACAAATTAACGTTATTCAAACGTAATAAAAGTACATCCAAAACTATTTAGGTATTTTAACCGCTGCCACCATGTAGTGACAATGAAACAACAGAGTTCAGATGACAACTGTTTTATTAATAATGGCGGTTCCTAATATATAATATTTTAAGACTACCCACAACAAAAAGAAAAAAATATATTTCACGAATAATAACTTCAGAAATCGGCGCTAAGGTTTATATACAGAAATAAAAACTTTGAAAATCTCAAGTCAGAATGAAATACCTACCTTTTATTGAGCACGGGGGGCTATTAGCACGCTGTTAAGACGTAAATAACAATTTTTTAATATTGGCCTGTTGTTTGTCTGTGCCGGCTAATCTTCAGTACGGCTGAACTGATTGTGATTTTTTTCATAGGATAGCGTCACAAACGAGCACACAGTCCACCTGATGGTAAGTGGTTGCTGTAGCCCATATACATCCACATCTATCCTCGATTACGAATAAAATGCAGATGCGTTGTCACCCGTGAGGACTAATCTGAATCTGAAAAAATGCCACTTTCCAGTAAAAAGGGTCTCCGGTTCTGTACACTCACCATACGATACACAGAAGCATTAAGCTAATATTTTACGCTGGAGTTCTGTGAGAGCGTGGTCCGTCCCCGGTCGAGACGACCTGTTCGTGCTACAACTATACTACTAATATAACTGCAGCAGGGCTCTAGCACATTAAACTATAAATACATATCGAGGACAATACTACAAGCGATCTAGGCTACATTTAATCCGAAAGCTAGGAGATATTTATTAAACGTAGAAAATTAATAAAATAAATGGTCGTTGGTGAGTATCTTAAATCTAAATGATGACACAAATTACATTGACTTATACCACCCAGGCGAAGTCAGGACGTGTCGATAGTCATAAATATAAGTAGGTAAAATGCAGATAAAAATCAAGCTTCATATTAACTTTAAGACGACATATTACGAAAAAAAATGTCAATAAAATAAGGTATATAAGCGATGTAAACATCGGTAAAACCTCGACATACGAGTATATGCGTTTCATCGCTATAACGAAAGAGAAAAGCGTCTTACAGTGATGTATGACGTATGTATCTTATATGTATCTTTTATGTATCTTATATGTGGTAGTTATAGCCCCTAACTGGGCCAATTTTAGAACAAAAAACTAGGTTCTAGGTACTAAATGATACTTTCAGTGTCTGTGTCTACAAACACTATAAATTCAAATATGGTAAATTTAGTTCTAGTGCGTGTGCCTGTTGAGCCTATTGCGTCTAACTCAGCCGATAACATCTAAAAATAGTTTTGAAGTTGTAGCCGTAACAGAACTTTGAACAAAATAGTATCACCTGTTGGTGATATATACGGTTAGATAATGTTACGCGCTCAAGTCGACGACACAACTAGCGCCATCTAGTGTCAGGAACGAGAGCGAGGGGAGCTTTGCAGAGAATGACATCACAAATCTCTCAACCGACAGCGCCAAGTTTCTGGAAAGTCTATACTCGCACACTCGTCCCTTTGCGCGCATTTACCTGAATATTCGGGATGTTTCTTTGCTAATTTAAATAAATAGGCGCTGCAAGATGCGATCAGGGCAGAGTTGAACTCGGCGACACAAGCGAAGCTTCGGAGCGGAATTAAGTGAATTAGTGTGTTTAATTATTAGTGTTTTTAACTTTAATTTGTATAAAGTAAATTAAAGTGTTAATTTAGGTAATTCTATCGGCAATTTTTATTGTCACGAACCTCAAGCTCGTAACAATAATATAATTTTAGTGGTGGGAACATTGAATAAGCTAAAGGTTGATGGTACGTATCCATCACGCTTGCTTACATGTGTCCTCACTGTAAACAATAAGAACTAGTTGAATAAATTAAACCAATTATTTTATAGCTTAAGGGCGACAAACGAAAACATAGTCCACTTGGTGGTAAGTGGATACTACGGCCCATAGACATCTACCATCGATTAAGAATCAAAATGCAGATGATTTATTATTTTATTTAAAAAACCTCCATGATCTCTCCCCCTCCTTCCGCTACTCATCGTCGTTGGACACGATTATAGAAAAAGCCAGAGAAAATTTTTACGTAACATAGGGATTAGTTTTTATTAATATTTTTATAGCCCCAGACATTATTACACGCACACAAGATAACTTGTGTAAATACATAATTCTTTAAGATGAACAGTTGCTACAACTGTACAGCTTTGACGACTCCGTGGCGCAGTGGCTTAGCAATGAGTGGCTGTGCTGGGGGTCGCGGGTTCGAGTCCCGCACGGAAGAAGTATTTGTATGGCCTACAAATAGTTGTTCCGGATCTGGATGTTTGTCCTTATGCAATTTATGTTCGTAAACTGCCCCTACGTACAAGAGAAAATCTTAGTGTAGGGGTAACGATTTTTAAAAAAAAACTTGCGAAATGGAAAATCGTTATCTCATTAATCGTTTATTCTTGTTTCATATTGAATTAAATTATCACATAATAATCTGACTTAAAAGATCGCTTCGAGATCTCTAAAGCCTTTCCTATACACGCCTCGCGCACATATTAGCATATACATATGAGACAGAACTCTCCTTACGAAATTAAGGCCTGGGACAATATTCTTAAAATCGTATCCATGGGAAGTAGTCTCTAAGCTCAGTAGATAAAACTGAAAATAAAGTGAATATTAAATCTTCAATGCAAACGGGGTTCTGTTGACGTTATCTCAGGATGTTTCAGGGTTTCAGTCAGTACGTACCGAAAATTCGTCCGGGGCGGTCGCAATTTTTCTATGCGCCAATAAAGTTTCAAATCGCGATCTACAGTTCGATGTATTGAAGCAAAACACAGTGAACTTTATGTGTGCTTTTAGATTTTCAACTTTGTAGTAAATAGGTGTAAATATAAAAATATGTTTTAAATTTGATTCCTTGTGATTTATTTATAATTTATCTAATTATTTTTAATTAGTTAAATACTTAAAGTGTTAAATACATGGTTTTGTTTTCATAAGAAAGGGAATTTGGATTTTAATTTTGCGGTAAGTTAATTATTTTTTAAGAATAAATTTATATAATTCCATATTTTGTATTATATTGCGTATTAAATATTTACGCCTTAGTATAAATAATTGTAAACGTAACGTGGGAAAATAATTATAGGTGCTATATTTTTTACACATCATATATTTTAATATTTAAAAAGAAATATTATAAAACTCAAACATATCAAATCTAATAGCACTTAACGCGACTTTAGTTTTTCGTGACAGTGAACTAAATCATTTAACTATTATATAACAAATTTTTTGAGAAATCGCATTTCTGAAACTTTTAATTATTAAATAATTGAAGGCCGATTTTCAATCATCAAGCAAAAGTTATACATAGAATGAAATACAATATAAAAAATTAAAAATTGTAGTTAAATTAATATCTAATATTCATATATAATAATATTCTTATATAATATAATGAACTACAATTTATTTTATGAATAACTTTTATTTGATCATTGAAAAACCGGCTTCTAGTTTAATATTATTTATATTTAATGTAATATCTAACTTATTCCTATATAGTAGTGGAAAGATAGTGTAAAATTTTAGAATTCTTTGTAATTAATGTCATCTTACTTCTTAGAGGTGACAACGCAACAGTATTATTTTTCTTGATGGAAGATAGACGTAAGTGCCTAAGGGCCCAGCAATCACTCATCATCAGCTGTATTGTACGCTTGTTAGTCACACTTATTTCGTAAAAAAAAAGAGTTCCTTCAGATTTATGCCGCCTTTTCACACTTTTATAGAGCTTAGTAATAACCCTGGTATATTTACAGCCTATGAGGCATTTTATATTCCTTCTCATCCTTCTTATATGCCTTCCTTGCTTGGAGCTGGCTAATGTCCATGGCCTGTAGTAGCCACTTACTATTGGGTGAACACTTAGCTCATTCATCATCCTTACTATAAGATAGTTATTGTTTATTGTTTTTTTTTAAATGCATGTTATTCAACATT